>JABUQX010039870.1:17500-35626 GCA_015478945.1 Trachelipus rathkii | reverse complement strand
AAGTAGCTTTAATAAGAAACATTGACTGGGCAGGTCGCAAAGAAAGTCCCACCTACTGTCTGCCCCTTTATAGACTCATAAGGTGCCAGATACTCGTTCCAGTTAGAAAATTCTACCATATTGTTTCACGAGACTGCGACAGACTCTTATTGTGGTATCTCTTCAATGTGGGGTTCATCTTCTGGGAAAGCCCACAAGCATACCCCCCCCCCTCACAAAACCCCACCATTCGCTCCTGTTATGCCACCTTTCTTCTCGTCTTTGACACAACTCAACATCCTCTCCTTCAGGGCATTCCTTTACTGACTGATCACTCCACTTTTTCTTTGGTCTCCAGTCGTGTCATTCCTAGCAACAACTCATCCACCATACATCCAGCTAAACCAACGACTATCATCCCATCCCTTCCATGTGACCAAACCATCTCAATGTACCCTCGTTTATTCTCTCATTTGCGCTTTTCTTCACACAACAGAACTACCTAATGCGTTTATTCCTCATTTCTTAAATTCTTCTCACATGTAACACGCCCCTAACATTGTCCATCTAAAAACTTTGTACCCTACATCTATACCTACTTTCTTTCCAGACCAGTTAAGTTTCTACTACCTAATACATTAACAGCAGGCTAAAAACATACTCTCATTGCCATTAAAAACGCCTAGCGCACTCAAGATTTAGTCTCTTTACATTTACAAAGGATTTAATTGCACCAGCCATCTTTCTACTATTCACAACTTCCTATACTACACTCTGCATCATCCGTTCCTTTCCATCTTATAAAATATCCCAAATTATTTAAACCAAGTAATTTTTCCATTTGCTCAACCATCAACAACATGACCAACACACCATAACACTACTTCTCCCTCACTCTACACACCCCATAACACCCTTTACCCTTATCTACATTTACTTTTTTTAAATACATATTATTTTTTTTGTTCGCTCTTATTTTTTCATTCAACACACCTCCTATTTGCATTACCTGACCCAACAATTAGATTCTTTCTACCAATGCCGCGTCCTCTCAAGCCTTCTCTACAGATTTCACCGCCACAAAACCAAATATGCCGCACGGACGAATATAAGCAGCTGACACCCTCACTCATCTACTATTCTCTACCATTCTAACACCTTCCCCAGCCACCCCACCTCTAATTCTTTCATAACCACATCTATTTACAAATTAAATAACCAAGCAGACATAGCACATTCCTTTATCTTACTCCGCTTACTAATACTAACCAATCACTTTCAACTTCCATTTTTATATCTTTTTATATATATATATATATAATATATGATATATTTATATATATATATATAATATCATACTATATATATATAATATAGTAATATTTATTATATATATACTATAATATATATATATATATACTATATATATGTATATATATATATATTATATATATATATTAATATACTATATATATATATATATATGATAATATATATATATATATATATATATATAATATATATATATATATATATTATATATATAATATATATATATAATATATATATATATATATAATATATATATATTAATCTATATATATATATACTATATAATATATATTATATATATATATATAATATATATATATATTATATATTTATATATATTTAATATATATATATTCAATAAATATTTTGATATAACACCGAGTAAAATTTACAAGGGTGATCAATGGTTTTAAAATACAACTCATATCTCATAAAACTACAACTCATATCTCAAAAAACTACAAAGATACAGGAAAGGATACATGTTTGGAATCCTGTAACATTTTATTGCCCGGAAAATGTATAAAAAAAAAAAAAAAAAAAAAATCATATCTCAAAAACTACAATAGCTTACAGGGAAAAGGAATGCATTTTTGGAATCCTTGTAATATTTTAGTTATGTAGGAAAAATGTAAAAAAAGAAAAAAAATAAAAATAAATAAATATAAAATTATAAATATTTTGGCTTTGTTTTTTTTTTTTTTTTTTTTTTTTTTTTTTTCTTTTGTTTGTTTTTTTTTTTTTTGGAACAGGGGACATATCTTATATATATATATATATATATACTATACGTATATATATATATATATATATATATATATTCTATATATATATATATATATATATTATATATATAATACATATATATATATATATTTTTGTAAAGGTATTACACGGGCAATGTAGGGGCTCGAGCCGACGCGGAACACAGGGGGGGACGTTTCCATACCACACAGTCGGAGGAGCATGTTTGTTCATCAGCATCGAGTTCAAATTTCGTTACATCCCTTACTTCATGCCTAAAATTACCATTTGTATATGCATGACCGTTCTCTCCGGTAAATAGTTTAATAAATCGAGGAATCCTGTTGTTACAGCCAATACTAATTATACTTATTATATTAATTATATGGTGTATATATAATGCATATATATATATATTCCTAATTCATTTATATTTTTTATATAACTCATTGGTGGATATATCTTACTTTGAAGTTCTATTAAAATAATAAAAAAAAAAGCAAAATTTTTTAATTAGAAAGTTACTATTTATATTTAACGTATATAGTTTTATAATGTAACCAATAAAAGGTTCTCTAAATAGGTAGCTCTGGCATAATTACATAATTTTACTATATATTATTATAAAACAACTAATTTTTTTTATTTTTTTAGTGGGTTTTTTTTTATTTTATACATTTATTCCTATTGAAATAATAAAATTATTTTACCTAAAGTGATTTCCAAAAATGTATTGTAACGCTTTATTCGCTGTAGCTATTAATAATTGTTAATTTTGATTGATATAATTTTAATTTTAAAATGTTTTTTCTTATTATTTTTTTTATTTTTTTACCATATTTTCCGCACATTTACAAATGTATTACCAGCTGATTCACAACAAATCTATTCCTATTCCCTCTGTATCTATTGTATGTTTCTTTAGAGATATGTAGTTTGTAGTGTTTATAAAGTCATAATTAATCATTATAATACTTATTATAATATTATATTATATAATATATTAAATATGTTTATTAATATTATATATATATTAAAATATATATATATATATTTTAATTATTTAATTATATATAGAATTATTATAATATTATATATATAATATATAATATCATATATATATAATATTAATAATATTAATATATTAATTATATATAGTAATTTATATTAATATATATATTTAGAGAGAGAAGAGAGATGAACAGATTATTATCAAAATATGAATAATTATGAGAATATGAGCGAGAGAAGAAGAAGAGAGGAGATGAGAACGGCGACGAGAATAATGAGAGAGAACGAGACAGAGGAGGAATATGAGATGGGGCAGCTGGAGGAACCGCCCTGAATATTCCACCGAAGGGGCAACGAAGATTCACGCCCTAGATGACAGAGAGAAATGCTCAGAGTTTGAATGCTTTGGGGCCCGATAATACTCAAAGTGTTACCGGCATTTTCTCGAGTAAAATGGTATCCTGGGAAAACCCAGAGAAGAAGATGGCATTAATTTCATCATATTTCATAAAAATAGAATCAGTTGTCGTGTATTTAGAAAAATAAGGGGAGGAGGAGCGTGCAGGAAACTCATCGAAGTCTGCGGATAAATTTAATCTTAAATTATTTTCCCCAACTAAAAGGTTTGATTTGAAATCTTAACGATGTGCGCATCCACAGTGATTATAAATAGTGCTTACAGTTCTAGATGGAATAATCATCGGCGGAAAGGAACTTTGCTTAAACCCAAATTTGTTTGCTCACTTCTTTTGCTACACGTTTATTCCTGCTTCACATTTGTTAAACAATATTATCCACACACGTATTATATATATATAATATATATATCTGTATATTTATTTTCTATCTAGAAAAAAATATGATGGTTTGACATTGGTATGTATAGCTGTCATCTTTGAATTATATTGTATAGCTGTATCTTTGAATTATATATATAACAAAGAAATATTTAAAGAGTTATACTTCAACTCAAACTTCTATGAAGGGTGTAAGAATTTGGTATAATTTAGTTATAGTTAATAGTAAAACAAAGCAATATTAACCATTACCTCATCTTGCCATGAGAATGGAATATAATCACAGTTCTTATGAGAATTGTCATAAATTTCCAGAAAATCCCAAAACTTTGTGTTTGTAAATATTAATAAAATCATGCTTACATTTATTTGGCCAGAGAAACCATCAGTATAGAGATGTTAGAGACCACGTCCTGATTCTAAGATCTCACTAATTGCTTAGCTCACTTCCTTCTTCTAGAATCTAACTTCGCGTCATGGTTAAAAAAATAAAATTTGATCTTTACAAAAATCATAGAAAAGAATAAAATAAAAAGTAAATAGTGCAAAATATACGATTGATACAAGTTAAGAAGAACAATAAAGGCTCGACACAATAAATTGAGTTGACACTAATTCTCTTATGATAATCTCTAAGAATTAGTCTCTCCTTTTCAGAATAAGCGTAGCTTCTTGTCATTTGATCAAAATAATAAAAATCTCGAAATGAATATTTTGAAATTACACTTAATAGAAATGAAAAAAGATCCAGTAAATTGATTTAGATTTTTATCGCAGATTTAAAGTTAAAAAAGATGCACCTTAATATCGACGATATAATTTGATGATAAATGACGCCTAAAAATAGGAGAGTGTACTGCAGAGTTTAATTTCTTCTAACCTTCACCTTTATGTCATCTAATCTAACCTGGGGGCCTTTAAGGTGAGCTAAGCAATTGTGTTATCGAAAATATAAACATGTTTACTCTAGTTTTTTGGGGTTGAGGCGAACCATACACCTAGCATATCTTGAAAATATTAAAGCCATCCCTTTCTCACCTCAACTTCTTGACATCAAGTTTATATGCTTAATCATTTATTTGATATAAAAATTGTTTTATAGTTTAAATCCTGATACTCCTTCACAAATTTTTATTAAAAATGAGATATATATAATAAGAGTTGAAGAATGTCTGTGGAGTATATAAGATTCCCTTGCTTCGCTGCATGTGCGAGATTCTTATTTGCGAGAGTAACAATGACAAGAAACTGTTAAGAATCTCAGAATGTTAAGATTAGATCAACATAGGGGGCCGAGTGACTTTTTCATTCATGTGATGTTAGAAGAAGAAGGAAAACCGACAGTAATGCATTTAGGCCATTTACTCTCAAAATGATTCATATCGTTGTTTTCGTATTGGAAGAGTATATGCTCCAACTTTTATAGTTTTCTATAGTATCTTAAAAATTAAAATACTAAAATTAATTACTGGAATCTTTTTTCATTTTCTACTAGGCTATATTTCCAATTAATTTTCTAAAGAGATTTTTAATTTTGAATCATAATGACTTTCAAAATAATAGGTCATCTTAATAACATATACTAAGTAGCCTAACATCATTCTTAATTAAAGCTGCAATCAGTGGTTTGTTCAACCTTTTGTTCTCATTTACTTGTATTGTTAATTTTACAACTTGATTTGTTTATTTTATTATTAAATTTATCTTAAATTTAAATTTTGGTTTCCATTTGAGCAATAATAGTTGGTAACTATTTTCTGAATATCAGGCGAAACATCAGGGTAAACTAAATTTATTTCAAATTAAGATTCCTTCATCTGCTGTCTAGTTGTTAGTGTATAAAATTGAGCTTGTTCTTTTGGTTCAGTTCGTATAATAATTATATATATTACACGTAAATTAGATTTTGCTAGTTTATTTATATAATATATTATATATATATAACTACCCTATATATATATAATATATATATATCTAATAATATTATAATTAAAATATAATAATTATTATAAATTTATATAATGCATTAATAAATAATTTTTAATTGCTATGAAAATTTCTTTTTTGTTTTAGTTTTTTAATTTACGTTTCAAATCTTCTCTTCGATTAAACTAATGAACAATTGATTAAAGAGAGGCCATATAAATTAATCATATAAGAGCCAAGTTTATATTTACAGTTTGATGATTTTCAATATATTGTTACTCTGACAGAAAATTCAAACTTAAATATATGTTTGCTTTATTCTGAACTCATAAAGGTCAGAAAATGAATAAAATCACTTGTTCCTTTAAATACATTTTATACATTATGTTTCAAAACATAGGACAATGTTTGGGCAGAATTTGTAAATGCGCAGCCAAAAAACTCTTGAACGCTTTGCCTTATGGAAAAATTTAAACTTAAGCCGGACCCTCTATTCATTTTCCTAACAATATACAACCTCATTTGAGTAGCTTCTTTTACATCACTTGTAATTTAACTTGGTGTGTATCTCTCAATTAATTTAAATTAAAAGATGTATCAATTATTAATGATTATTAAATCATTTTAAATATTTCTTTCATAACTTTGCAACCATCTGAGATAACATATCGATTGAGTTGGAAACTGCAAAATATGTCAAACTACATCAGAAGTAACAACCGAATTCTAATAAATCAAGGAAATTCTACAAGGAAATTCTACAAAATTACTAAAAGGTTAGTTTTCTTTCTTCCCTCTCGTTTATTAGTCTCGGGTGAGTTTAGGGGATAGTTGATAATACAATCAAAATTTGATTATTTAAATAGACGCAAAAACTAAAAAATATTCTATTTAGTTCAATTATAATTATTGGAAATAGAACAGTGGGTAATTACAGAATTACATTTTTGAGTTGCAGATTTGACAAAGTTTCCATCGATGTCATCATGATGATCTTTGTGTCAACCCTATTCCACACATCTGTGTAGTTCTATCGTTTCTATTCTATAATCTATATAAACTCACACCGGTTAATACAATCACTATCACTCCTGTGCAGACAATAGTACCACTGAGATTATTCCTATGTATTACGGCTCACCAAATATTTTTAATTCATGCACAATCTAAATAAATATTAGATTAAAATATTATTATATATATAATATTAAATATCAAATAAAATTATGATTATAAAGATATATAATTAATACTATATATATATGATATATGTAAAGTAATATAATAATTTATATACCTATATTATATAGAGATTAATATAGGTTAATATATATTATATATATATATATATATGTGCGTGAGTGTGTATTTGTGTCTCTTGTTTTTATCGTTCGTAATCCTAAAGTGAAGCTCCATAATTTTTGTCCAGTATAATGGAAATCAATAAATTTTCCTTATTGTGTTTCGATGTTTCAATAACCGATTTCTCTTTTATTTCCTCAGATTTTTTCTGAGAGAGAGAAGATGAGAGAGAGGAGAGATGAGAGAGAGCAGAGAGAGATTCAATACGCATGAGAGAGAGAGAGAGAAGTGAGAGATAGAGAAGAGAGCAGTATGAGCCCTTGGGAAAATGCGATAGTATAAAAACATTCATAAGGATAAATTACGCGTTTTATATTATATATTCTATTGATTTATCTATTTTATCTATGTAACAACATATTTATGTGTAAAATATATTTATTTATATATATTAATATATTATATTTATATATATATTATAATTATATATTAATATATAATATATATATAAATAATACTATTATATAATAAGTTTAATATATATAATATTATATATATAAGAAAATTCAGGGTTTTTTCGTCCTAGCTTGCATTTCGAGTGCTTTTTCAGTTTTTTTTTTGTGTTTCTTTGTATTTTCTTCCTGATTTTTGAATAGCAGACAAAAACCCTACGGCAAAAAAGCTTGAAACTTGAAATATAAAACTATCAATCCATTATCGAAAAACCTTTGTGATGAAATTTCGATATCTGGCGCCAATTTCGAACTATGTCCAATTTAGTTCTGGAGCCAAATTTTTTTGTCATGAAGTAAAAATCGCGATGGCTTTTTAATTATTTAATCGGGCTACATTAAAGTTTCAGTTGTATTATCGGGTGTGATAAATCTTTTTTTTATTTAGTACATTTTTTGTATATTCAACCGGTTTACCATTGTTTTGGGGAAATTGTCAAAAATTGGTAAATTTTCCCACGGACAGCGGGAAAATGATTGAGTATACAAAAAAATAAATAAATAAATAAATAAATTGTATCACCCCGAAATCATGCTTGTGAAAATTTAATATTGATCTGATGAATCAAAAAAAGTTATGGCCGAAAAACACTTTTGACAACTTAAAAGATATCGAAAATCAATTTCCGTAGGGAAATCCGTAGTTTGAAATTGGTGATGATTGTAAAATTTCAGCTTCTTCTAAAACGTATACTGAACCTTATCATAGTGTTCAAGTTTAAGTCCATTATTGACAAACAGGTTTTGAAAGTTATTCAAGAATGCCAAGAACCTTATTTTCTTCAAACGAAAACACAAAACAAACTACTAAGTAACTAAAGGCTAAAAATATACTCTAGGTGATCATGCCGTGTTAGCTGCAAATTAGATATCCTACGACGAAGTTGAATTGCGCTCCCTTCAAAAACATTTTCGTTTTCAGAATTTATACACATACATTATCTTTTCCTCCAAAATTTTTTGTTGTTGAGAAATTCGTCTTATAATTGCGGTTTTGCTTGTGTTACAACATTGCAACCGGGATTATACAAGTAATTTAATATTGTATATATTTTCTAAAGCTCGGCAAGTATAATGTAAAACCATGTTTATTAGAAGAACGCCGTAGTCATCTATTTCTTACACTGAAAAAAAAATTATATCAAGTTGACATAAAATTTTCCATCAAACCCAGTTCCTCTCAGAAGTGAAAATTTTATGTTATTGTCAGTGTATTGAAAAACATTCCAATGATATAATTTTTTATCTAATCATCTTAATATTATATACTATTATTATTTCTGTGTGCTAAACATACTGTATGATATAACGCCAAACGATAGAATATCATTTACATGTTATTATATCAAACCTCATAAGAAATAGTAAAATTTCTTACATATTATATATATATTATAAATATATATATAAATTAATATATATATTACTATATATATATTATAATTATTTATATTATATTAATATATATATATATATATATATTATGTTATAATAATATATATAATATATATATATTAATATATATATATATATATATATATTATATTATATATTATTATATATAATAAATATAATAATATATATATATATATTGATATATATAATTAATAATCAAGTATATATAATATTATATATTTGAATTACATTTTATTAAACGGTTCTGTGCGTAGTATCACCCACCAAGGAATTTTTTGAACACATACTAACAAAATAGCTATATTTTTGTTAGTGTTTCTAATTTTCGTAGCCAGTAAAATTTAGCTTTTATATTACAATCCAAAATTTAAAAAAAATATTAAGATGATTTTTAGGTTCAACATATTTATTACCTAACATTATTCTCTATTTATATATTAAAAAATTTATTGGATAAAAATATTAAAAATAAAATAATAAATAAAATAAAATACTTGCTCCTATGGAGGTAACTGTTTTAAATATATTAATTTGAAATTCTAACAATAAAGACTTTGACACAAACAAATTCATAGCACGCGTTTCGACGTAAAGTATATCATATGCTCGACGAAAGTTACTGATTATTTTTGGAGTAGTTTGATGAAAATTAATTATACGACAGACGCTATCTAATATATTTCTGACGCAGATAAAAAAGTAGTTCCTTACCTGTATTTCATGTTAATATATGATAATATTAAATTAGAAGTTCGTTGTTAAAGAATTGAAATCTTAAATTTAAGAAAATTCATCATTAGCAATATTTTATATAAGGTTTTTAAGGAATAATATCATGTCAAACTAAATTAATTTGATAAATGACAATTCATTGCTGGGTCTTTAATTGATAGAATTGTGATTTTTTGAAATAATTTTTTTTTCTGTGTAAAAACATGACAGATGACTCACTTTTTATTTTTTCAGTGCTAAATAGCCAACCTACCTGATAAGTGATTTCAGAACATATCTCAAGCAGCTTTTCTTCAGAAGCCAAAGAAATATGAGATAAACATAGAAGCAACCGCTTGAATTGAACCGAAAGAGATTGTAAAGCAATTGTAGCAGTTCAAAACAGCAAATATGTCTGACAAACCTCCATCGATTTTATGTCTAGAAGGAAATAATAAAAAGGCGATAGAAAAGTAATGGTAATGTAATAGGTTTTCATCAAAAACTTGCAGGGAAAGTTATAATATAAGGGAACGGCAGCACCTTTTAAAAAGTGATGTTGAGAAGTTAATGATGTTATAAACTTTGTTTCCAAATGGCCAGTAAGGAGGATTCTGAAATATCTCCAGCAGAATAGGTGTCAGAGCAGACGGTATTTTGATTTGAGAGTGAAAACATATATATATATATATAATATATATATATATATATATTAAATATTAAATATAACATATATATAATTATTATATACTATATATTATATGTATATTTATATTATTATAATCTATCTATTATATAATATATATATGAATCATGTTCCTTTTATTTGGAAGCTTCTGAATTGGAATATTGTATCGTGTATTTTTACTTTTCCCTTTTTTTCTTTTTTCTTATTTTTCTTCAAACATGGTAATTTCAAGACTCTTTTAAATCAAACTCGAAAAGAAAACTGAACAGCTTTATGGAAAATTTATATTATTGCATATGGTTATATATATATTTATATATATATATATATATAACCTAGTTATATATATAGATATATGTTATTATCATATATATATATTATAATATAATATATATATATTATATATAGTAATATACTATATATATTATATATATATACATAAAAATATATATATATATATTATATATATATTATATTTACTATTATATATTATAAATATTATATATAATATATATAATATATATACTATATATATTATATATAATATATATATATATAATTATATATATTATTATACACACTGTATATATAAGATCTAAATATTATAAAATATATAAATATATACAGAGATTAGATATATTTAATATATTATTAAATATATATATATATATTAATATATATATATTATAATATATATTATATATATATATATATATATATATATATATATTTAATTATATATATAAATATATGATATATTATAAGTATATATAATATATATATATATACTATATAAA
This sequence comes from Trachelipus rathkii, assembly GCA_015478945.1. Classification (NCBI taxonomy): domain Eukaryota; kingdom Metazoa; phylum Arthropoda; class Malacostraca; order Isopoda; family Trachelipodidae; genus Trachelipus; species Trachelipus rathkii. The sequence continues at coordinate 24,411 of JABUQX010039870.1, read as the reverse complement.
TAATATATATTATAATATAAATATAAGTTAGTATCTCTTATATATACCTACATATATAAAATATATAATATATATATATAATATATATATATAGGTATGTATATATATATAAATATATATAATTATATATATATTAAATATTATATATACTATATATATAATACATATGGGGTACCTCAAAGCTACTAACGATAATATAATAGATATATATTATATATAAAGGATCCACTACTTAGATATTTATAAGTCTTATTATAACGAACCTCATATATACTTATACTACTAATAATATATATATATATATTATATATATTATATATATATAAATACTAGTAAGTATATAATAATACTATATAAATATATATAAATTCTAAAATATACTGAATATAATAGGTATATATAATATATATATATATAATTAATATATATATATATATAATATATTGATATTGAAAACTTTAAAATATAGGTATGATTATATACAATATATATTATATATATATATATATTATATATGATATATATATAAAGTACCTATATAATATATATATATAAGTATTATATATCTATTCTATATCAACTTTTATATATAGTATAAGTATATAGTATAAATAATATATATATATATATAACATAATTAATATATTATATATATATAGTAGATATGATCTGAACTCTAATCATCCTCTAACAACATCCCAGGAGGATTTCACCCTGAGTCAGAGTGGCCCAGCATCTTTCTTCTTACTAGTGCCCGAAACTCTTGAACCTCAGAGCACTCATAGAAGACATTTCTCAGCGCAGAATGGTACCGAACCCAGTCCTCGAGGTTCAAACACGCTCAGGATAGGGTTTTCGCAACCTTATCAGCTTGAACTCAACATCTCTCTTCCATTGGCCTCTCAAAACTCGTTTCTCCAGAACTCTCATAGAAGCGATCTTCTCGTGGCCATAAAGAGGTCAACGCTGGTCCAGGGGGGGAAAAAGTAAAATAAAATAATAAAAAAATAAAAAGTGGGTGCCAATAATAGGAAAGGACCCCGCGTTGCCTCAGCCCTGTTCGTCCCTAATGACCATGCGAAGAAATATCTTCATAATCTCTGACTGCGCCCCTCTGACTTACTCCATCCATTATTTTAGCATAAATCACTAGAAGTAGCTCTAGTTATATTGCAATCCCAAATCAAATATATATCACTCATTATATCATATTATATATATTATTATATCAAGGTTATATTTATTATATTTATATATATAAAATATATACCTTATATATATATTATTATATATATAATAAATATATATAAGTATATAAGGTAGAGTATATATTCACCCCTCACCCTCAAGCTACCTTATACTTATCGAAACTAGGGATTGGATGGATGGTCTTAGTTGGATACAAGCTCTTGGGCTGCTCGAGATTCACTCTAGCGAACTCGCGGAGTCCAGCGTTCGCTATCCTGCTGAGGGAGAGTAAAATCTCCTGTGACTCATTTAATACTCATTTAAAGGCCTGATGTATGACCCCCTCAAGGCATATAGATTGATAGGTTTGTTCTGTGACATGAGCCCTAATACCATGGGTCTCCAAACTACACCCCCGCTTGTTAAATCCTGCCCGCGAGCATCAACAATCATTCACGCAGTAGATTCCACTGGTTTATTTTAAGTCACTTTTAATTAAATTAAACCACTCGACAATTGAAAACACACTGCTGAAGAAACGATATAAGCCATATATACAAAATACATTAGTCGCACTATATTTCGCTTTTCAGATCGCATTTGTCGTTCCGAATTCAAACTTTGGAATAATGATCTAGATCTAAGCCCTTGGGACTTGGTGGAGGAGTCAGTGTTACCCTTGGGCAAAAAGGTTTTGAGACACCTGTCTAGTACAATAGGGCAATGGCTGGTGACTTTGAAGCAAAGATTTGCCCAGTGTAATTTCAACAAGGATGTCTTAGTGGATAAAGCTCCCGGTCATTGTTTCTCAGCGACGCGGAGTCCAATGTTCGAATCCCGCTGAGGGAGAGTAAAATCTCCTGTGACTCTTTCATTTAATCATTCATTTCATCAGCGTTCTTAATAACCTAATATGAACCCTTAGTTACTCTTCCTCCCCCCCCCTTTCCCTCCGTCTACTCCTCTTCACATATTTTATGTTGCACTTTAATGCAGAAACATTCATTCACATATTTATAATGACTACTAACCATCATACCTCGAAATTTCAAGGAAAAAAAGCTGCAAACAAGAAATGTCATTATCATTTTAGGAGTTAGAAGGCTTTTGTAACTGAGGTTAGTGTCGCTAAGAAACTGCTGATCTGTTCTTATACACTGTTCCCTATTTTTTTCATCAATTTATTCTGGTTTCCAATTTGCTGAGGGCCATTTCTCTTTCTCTAAACCATACCTGTCTTTCAGAAACGAAACTCTGGCGTTAGATTTCTTTGATTAGCAAGTTCTAATCTCTTCCATGTTAATTGTCTCTATCCTGAATTTTCATTCAGAGGTGGATGTTCTGCAACATGCTCTGCAAAGCTGTTTGCTTTCGTTTTCCTAATTTGTAGTATTTTAAATTTTAAATCTAATATATATATATATATATATATATATATATATATATATATATATATATATATATATATATATATATATATATATATATATATATATATATATATATATATATATTATATATATAATATATATATATATTTAATATATATATATATATATTAATATATATATATATATTATATATACTATATATATATATAATATATAATAATATAATAGAACATATATATATAAATACAGTATATATAATATATTATATATATATATATATTATATATATAATATATAATATATATATAATAATATATATATATTTTATATATTATATTATTATATATTGTCGATGATCATATTTATCGCATAAGAGGACACGCAGGGTTCAAGTATCACACTAAATAGTATTGTTTCTAGGGTTTGAACTATGTTAATATTCCTTATAAAACTATTGCTGAATATTCAGGTCCAAACTTCAATAAGAATAATTAAAAGGTTCTAGAAGCTGTGTAGGTTTTACAAAACAGTCAAGATAAAAACAGGAGTTTTACTCATAAATCATATCAAAAGAAATCCCGAACACCATTTATCAAGAACGATAATACGAAAGCGCAAAAGCCGTCATCATAAAATCTTGCCTTTTTATAGTCTTTGCAGTATCGTAAATATCGCAATTAAACAAAATAATATATCAATATCTAAAATTGATACAGTCGAAATATAAATTATTCTCCTATCCGTATGTACAAGCGACAATATTTTATACTACATTTCAATATTGCCAGAAATAAATCTATCTTTTAATAAAATAAGAAAATTGGGTGAATTATGAATATTACTAAACTATAAAAAATAATTAATGTAAAATCAATAATAATAGTCTTTCCAAAATTAAATAAATAAATAGTGAATCTCACAATTGAGAAAACCATGGCCTTAGGACAAGATAATACTTGACACACGCCACCTCCTTAAGAAACAAAGTGACGTGACTCTTTCGTCTTGAAAAAACTGCTCATGGATATACTCCGCCTGGAAGTGATACAATCTTTCCATACGATATTGCTACTGTTGCCATTCTTCCTCCACGCTGAAAGAGTCTTCTTATTTCCTCGATCTTCGATCGATTCCCCTGTGTTTAGGTCCGTTTTTCTTATATCCTGACCTTTCGACATTCTCTGCAAATTGGAAAGCAATCGACGAATGGCAAACACTTTTGTAATCAACGAGAGGTTTGGAGTTTTCCAATTTCAATCGTTCTTCCTTCTCCAAAACAGCACTTGATCAATATCCTCTATTCCAGTCTCTTTGGTCAGTCCAGAAGGAAGCCGGGCTGAACTTTAGGCTGACTAAAGTCCTACGATTTTGTCTAGTGGCATACCTTATTGAAATCTCTGCTCCGATAGGAGAATGCAGGAATGGGAGCGTCACTGCAACGTCCTCCTGGTATCACTACAGAGAGTTCAAAATCTATCTTCACTGCACGAGGATAATCTTGAGCAGAGAAGAGAAAAAGAGCATCTTAAATTAACGTTTCTCAGTCTCTACTAAACTATTCTTCTCTGTTCTTGAAGTTCCAGCGTAATTTTGTTATGTGAAATGCATCCAAAAATAGAGGACATGCCGAAGGATCAAGAATTTCTACACGCGTTGGTATTTTCCAAGGAGTTGGATTCGAGCGAGCTCATCATATAAAACGCCTCAGTTTGAGACTTTATTCTCTTCTTTCAACTTCCTTCAATATTCTACTTCCAACTGGTTGTAACTGAACACCTCTCATCCACCTCTAAATCTACTTTAACATTCCTCAGGCATCACCAGCAAGTCACATCAGACCTTTACTTTGGCATTAATATGGCATTCAAAACAGCTTGAATTGTAAGAGTATCTTGGTTTTGGACATGGGGCGAATTTCCCATTCAAACTTTCCACTGTTTTACATATCTTTATCAGCCATAGATTTGTTTCGGCACGGATGATGTCATTGCCGACATCCGAATTTTAATCATTATTTTTTATTAAACTTATTTCAGGCTCGTTCATAACAACTCCGACAATGGTTGTGCATCCACATCGTATCTAATTTAATCATCATAATTTTCCAATAGCATTTTCAGCTTCATTAATAATTCGACAAGGATTGTTCCACGTCGTATATTTTTTATTTTCAAATACGGCATTTGCTGCGACTCAAAGTATACTTCACAAATGGATGTGTCCACGTTGGTGATCATTTTTTGATTTCAACATAGCAATTTCTAGCTTACACAATATAACATTTAACAGTGGGTGTGTCGCTTGCCGGTACTTAACTTTATATCAACTCATTTTCGAAGCCCTTATTGTCCTCCGGACCTAAGCGCGCCTGGACGATAATTTCCAATGTTAAAATACATATAAGGCGTCGTTCAGACATAAAGCTTCGACGTACCCCGTATAAAACGGAGTGCGAATCCAAATTCTTGCTTCAGGGGCCGTCTTAAGGGTGTTATCAATCAGAAGCATTTTTCTGATCTTGCCTGTGAATTGATGGATTTTCACGAACTTCTTTCTTACAATTACGCCACTACACCCTGTATCACGAAGTACTGATACATCACACGCCATTTAATAGAACCATTCGTATACGGGCCATCGAGGGGAATGTCTGACATATTGAGATCATCCTGACAATACTATGGAATATCGGGATCATCCATGACATAACGCGATGGACATAACGGGGATCGATTTTCCATTGACGTGCAACATGCCGTCCTTTACCATTTTGCTCACGTCAACACACTCATCATCTTCCACAATTTGACATACCGCTGCAAAGTCCCCTTTGTTAATAGGATTATCAATTGAAACGGCAGCATTGTGTATTTCTTTTCTTGGGGCGTGCCATCTTTTCTCCGCTATCTTGTTATCGCGGTTAAACTTATTATCATAATAATGTCGGTTACGTGGAAATCTGTTGTTTCCATTTTGGGCAGAATAACAAGAGCTGGAATCGTGGCCGCCTTTGTGGCCACAAACTTTGGTGTGTTGAGGTTGAGTAATATGACTTTGTATCTCCTCATTATCGTCAGATGTCACATAAGGGTTCGAGTCTTCCCTTTTGGAACAAAGGTTCTTACCCCTTGCTCGAGAAATCTATCCGCGCGGGAAGCGATGTCGTTTAAACTAGAGAGTCCTACCTCTCTTAGATGAACAGCTAAGTCTTTTGGACAACAGGTGAGAAATGATCAACTACCATAAGATCGGTTAAACCTTGAAGGTCTTGGCTGAAACTTGAGAGTTCACACCACCTTGACAGATATGATTTAATTCATTCAGTAATTGTAATGACCTCATCTGCTTTCGGCTTACTTCTTGAAATTAGCCCTATAACCATCATTTCGTCATGTAAATTGGAATAGAGGAGGGATTCCTAAGCTGGAAAATCATACTTAAGTAGGGAGCAACCTTACTATAAACCGACAAGCACGTCCAGTTAAAGCCACGCACTTAAATAAAGAGCCATAAAAAACTGCGATCCCAATTTGCAATATGTCTTCATAGCTCTCAAAAACGATTGGCTGTATGCGTCCATTTCGTACCTGATTCGACAACGGGCATATTCGTACCTTAACATTGGATCCTACCTGTAATGTTTTGAGCTGAAGCAATACTTGCTTTAAATGGATCGGCACGATTGAGACTGATTGGACAGTCTTATTTTTTCCAATTCAAAGTTCCGTGTGCGTTCGGCTTCTTCAGCTTTCCTATCGTCTTCATCTTTCTTGAGTTGGGCATTCCTTTCAGCTTCCTCTTTCTTAAGTTGAGCATTCCTTTCAGCTTCCTCTTTCTTAAGTTGAGCATTCCTTTCAGCTTCCTCTTTCTTAAGTTGAGCATTCCTTTCAGCTTCCTCTTTCTTAAGTTGAGCTTCCTCTTTCTTTCTTTCTGCTTCAGCAACCTTCTCTTCTTTGTAGGCCTTCTCTCTTTCTTTGATGAATTCAAGAGACTCTTTGCCTTTTAGGCCTAATTCTTTAGCCATCTGGCACCAGGATTGGTAGTCCATTATTAATGTTGACAAAGTTTTGAGACACAGTTTAAGAAATAAAGAGGATGTGAGGCTATTTGAATCCAGCAAGAGTGATGAAGGAAAATAATGTGAGTTTGGCCTTCTTGGACAAGGCCACCCAAAAACGTGTTCGTTGATATTTTATCGATAGAGGACACGCGGTTCAGGCTATCAATATAAATAGTTTTTGTCAGGGTTGAACTATCTGTTTATATTCCTTAAAACTTTGTGTGAAATCAGTCAAACTTCAATAAGAATATCAAAGGTCTCTAGAAAGTGTG
>JABUQX010039870.1:10000-15000 GCA_015478945.1 Trachelipus rathkii | reverse complement strand
CTAACCTAACCTAACCATCGCCATCAAAACCTGAAAAGTGAAAAACTTTTGTTTATTTTGTTTAGGGTCCCCAAAAAGGTAGCTATGGTGGCCAAGTCATTTTTCTCTCTCTGAAATCGAACCTTTTGTTAATTCTCTCATCATCGTCAATCTCATCATTTTTATTCCTTGACTGCCATTGTCTGATGATACTAATACTGAGGACTATTCTGTTTTCCCTATTTCCTATATAATGCTTATCGGTAATCCTTGTCAATTTCTTGTATATCCTCGTAAATAGCTCGTAAGTTTGTTTAATAACATTAGTTAGAAAGTTCTAACTCCAAACAATTCCTCAAGAACCTAAAATAAGAAGGTTCGGGAGAGATTTCTCCAGTGAATCGTAAACAGTAGGGCAATGAACGCGAGGTACGAAATTTAAAAAGAATTGGTGTGAAGGGAGTACAAAAAAACAGGCTTAGTCGCCTGAGTTATATATTATATATATATATATATAATATATATATATATACTAAAAATAAATCATAAAATATTATATTTATATATATATATATATATAATATTATACTATATAATATTATTATATAATATATATATATATATTATTATATAATATATATATATAGTTACTATATATATTATTATTAATTAATAATATTAATATATATATCTATATATATATAACTATATATATACTATTATCTATATATACCCCTACTATCTATATATATAATATAATTAACTTCTATATCTTATATATATATATCATTAACTTATATTATATATATATATTATATATATCTACATATATATAATATATATCATATATATATATTATATTATATTATATATATATATAATATTATTATATATAGTATATAATATTATATATAATTAAAACTAAACAAAGCCTAAAAGTCCATAAAAAAATTTCTTATTCATTCAATTCAAAAAAAAAATTCTGATTTTTGACTCTCTTTCTTAATGATATCTTTGGATGTTGGGGAAGCGTTGAGAGAGCGTTAGGAGAAGTTTTTTTCCCAAGAGAGTCGTGAGGTGAGGCGCGGTGGGGGGGGTAAGAGTTTTCGATTTAACATTTCTTCGTCATCACATTATACCTTGTTTCCATACAATGTTATACAGCAAGATATATGAGTATACAACAATGGCATAAACCTAAGGATATTAAATATATTACCTATATACATTAATCTACTTATATATATATATACTTATATATATATATATATTATTATTTTATATATATACTATTATATATAATAATATCTATAAATATATATATAATATATTATATATGTACTACTATATATATATATATTACTATATATTATTATATATCATATATTATTATATTATACTACTAATAATATATATATATATATATATATATATTATATATATATATATATAAGGGCCAGACAAAGGGGGGTCAGACCCCCACCGAAATTATTTAAGAAATCAAATTTTTTGATGGCCGAAGTCTAAATTTTAGATTTCAATAATAATAAAAATAATAGTTAATCAAGCAAATTAAGAGTATACATTTATAGAAATGAGGAAACATCTGTGTGTTCCGTGACAAATTCTCAGGTTAAATGAATATTGAAAACATTAAAGGAGAATCTTTAGCTGAGGTTAGGTTAGGTTAGGTTAGGTTAGGTTAGCGTTTAGGTCTAGGTTAGGTTTAGGATTAGTTAGGTTGGTTAGGTGGTTAGGTTAGGTTAGATTAGGTTAGTTAGGTTAGGTTAGTTTAGGTTAGGTTAGGACAACGATATGATGGTTCAGAAGCAATGAAGAAAAGTTTTAGAGGTTTTCAAGCTGTCGAAAATATCTAGCAACGTTATTTGTTCATTGCTGTTCACATTCATGTGAAGTACAATAGATTAGAAATTTTATGGCAAAGCGAATGCAACTAGGTAACTCTTTTGATTGCAAGCGGCACTCACTATTTTTAACCCTGCTCGGTAGCCGAGGGTAAAAATTACCAACGCCTAGAGCAAATTTTTATGTTTTTGTTCCTTTCTAAAATCGATTACGTCATGCAGATATGGGGTGATTTGTTTGAAGAAATTTTATTTTCTAGGGGGTAATAGATATTGCTGTCACATAAATCCACTTAGATGCATTATTTGGGTTCGTGGGGGAAGTTTGTAGGTAGAATTTACCAACGTTTCCGTTTTAGTTTTTCGTTCTGCGGTTCGGTAATATATTACCGACGGATCCCACTTTATGTCTGTTTAGTGGTAGTTGCAGTTATATAGTGATTGGCCGAACGCACCGGCGTGCGGTTCTGTGAGTGGTGCGGCTCCTATTTTTGATGCGGTTACGTGCGGCATTGGTGCGGTGCGGTGCGGTGGCCATACACCTATTTCAGTGGAACCCTGTTGCGGTGCGATTTGTTAATTATAGAGGTGAGTGCCGTCGGTCGCTGTGCGAAAAGCCCAATTGCGCATCGAAACATACGAGGTGTGGTGGCGGTGCGTGACAAAAATATTTTTTTTAGTCCGAGTGCGATGGTATGCTTATTCTAGTGTGAGTGCGGCGCTCGTGGACAAAAGGTAATTTTTGAGGTGCGGGCGTGGTGAACTTAACTCTTTAGTGCTTTGCATGCTCTAACTGCGGTGAGGTGCGGTACCCAAAATTCCGATGCCTCTGTAGAGAGTGATGGATTTGTTGGTAAAATAGCGGAATGTTTTGGAAATATGAATATGAACAAAAGGAAAAGAAAGTTAGTTCTTTCTCCAAGAAAAATTAGAAATATGTTTGAGATTGATTGACGATGAGGATTGTGCAAGTTACCTCGTCACTTCATGTAAAGGTTGCTTGATTCCTGAACCTCTTCAAATGACAATGTGTGACATGCCTTATCAGAAACACTAAATCTTGAAAATTATGAAACTGAATCCATCTGTAACTCCACCTTGTTTCCCCTCTTCAATTTCCAAAGTTTGTCAACTATGACGATTAGCAACACACCTTGTCTAATCTCACTCATCAAACTTCAGTTTCTACCTCTACCAAGTGGCACAATATATCACCATCTATCAACTCCACCCCATGTTCTCCCCGGACATCATGTATCACCGAGGAAAACTGAGACTTATTTCCCTTACACCAATCAGAAAGAAATTGACAGGTGAATAATTGGTTACTCAGAATTCACGCACATTGTGAGAGAAAGCATCAATTACTATAAATATATATATTATATATACTATATTATTATCATATATAATATATATACTTATAGTATATATATATATTATACTATATATATATATATATATATATTATATATTATACTATTATTTATATAATTATATATATTACTAGTATATTATACTAGCAATTAATTAAGTATACATATTTATACTTACTATATATCTATATATATATATATTATATATTATATAATATATTTATATATATATTATATATATATATACTATTAATATATATATATATATAGTATATATTATATATATATATAATTATATATTATATATATATCTATATTTTATATATAATATTATATATTATATATAATATATATATCATTATACTATATATATATAATATAATAATAATACTAAATATATATATATAATATCATATAAATTAATGCACTTATTTTTGCTATGTAGATGAAATATTTCATTTTTACCATAAAAAAAAATTACGAGTTCACTTTCATTTAATTCTTGTAGGCAATAGACTCATTAAATGGCGATAGTTGGATGAACTAAGCATATGATTTCTACACATTTTTTTGTTTATTTGCATAAAAATTTTAATTAAAAAAAGTTTTATGTTTTTTTTTTATTATATATTCAAAAAATTTGGCGTTTTTTGGGGGGTTTATTTAAAAAAAGTAACATTGTGTTTTTATAAAAAGTTTTAAAAAAAATTTGTTTGCGTGAAAGTTTGTCTCAGTCATCCCTTTGAAGATGTATGCATCAAATATAGTCAAACAATAACATAGTTTATCAAAATAAAGGTTTAAATAAGGTTAAGTAAGCCGTGAAATATTTGACCAACGTCTACCAACTATGTGATTTTTAAAGAGGTCTACCTGAGCAGGGTTAATTGGAAAAACAGGAAAGATTTTCTCTGACACAAAATGGACAAAACTTACAAGGTTGGTGAAAAGTTACGATGGATTGTGACGATCTAAAGAAATTTTTAAAACATTTATTAAAGCTATAGAGAAGCTTCAATGGATCAAGATATTAAACGTTCTTCAAAATCCTCAGATCTTTTGAAGTCTGAAATCAAAAGCCAATTTGTTTTAAGTCTATTTATGACTTCAACTTTATTCTCTTACCCTCTTATATTAGGTATCACATTGCAGTCTCCATAATTAGTGACGTCGCCTGTTTTTTTTTTAAAGATTTTCAAAAAAAACATCAATGAAACATTTACGACTGCTTTTTATGTTGCAACAGAAATTCTGTTTTTTGTTAATGAAGAAATGAGAATGCCTCATGTGAGAATTAATGTAAAATGAAAAGATATAGGGATATAACAATTTCTCTTCTTGATAATTTTTTAAAACCAGTTAGAGAGCAAGTTACTTATTAATCTTTGTAAAGTCACTCATTCCATCGATATCTATTAAAAATTTTGAGAATTTTGTAAATAAATTTGATCTGTACAGTCATATTTTGATTGTTAAAGATTTTAACATTTATCTCACTCAAAACGTCCACTCCAAAACAATATTTCTTTACTCTGAAAGACTCAAAACGTACCTTTTCAATTCCACATGAGAGGAGAGCCTAGCAGAACTGGCTTGAATGAGTGTTCATCATAGCTACACAATATAAACGGAGGAAGTTATCAATCATTTTGCTGTTAACAGATCAAGGTGAAGAATTTTTTTTTATAAATATAAAATGAAATCTTTTCTGAATTTTGAAATTGCTATTAATGGTAGATTTTTTTATTTTCTTTATTGAAGTAATATAATATATATAATA
>JABUQX010039870.1:2500-5000 GCA_015478945.1 Trachelipus rathkii | reverse complement strand
CTATGAAATAACGGAAGTGTTAATTGCTAAATAAATTGCGAGAAGTTCCCTTCCAAACGCGCTATACCTTGTTTCAGGCGGCTGGAACTTTTTAGAAAAGAAAGCTAATGGACGCCATTCGTTATCAATAAATTGTTGCAGCACAGCTCCAGCTGCGAAGTCTGAAGCGTCGGTGTTGATTCTGGTAGGGGCTGTGTCGGATGGAAATATAAGTAACACGGAAGAGGCAAGGGCTTCCTTGATGGCCTCCTTGATGGCGGTGAAGGCATTAGTTGCTTCGTCGTTCCAATCTACATGACAGAGCAGCAGAACCTTTAGTGGATGCTTAAGAAATGTTGCGTGAAGCGGGAGGGGAATTTTAGCGGCGACGGTTATAAAACGAATGGTAGAAGTGACCATCACTAAAAAACGACGAGTTGACGCTGTTTAACGGGTTATTGAAAACTCAACGAATGGCGCACACGATCTCAAGGGACGTTCCTGTCGCGAGATGTACGTCCAAGAAAGAGTTAGGAGGAACCTCCGAATATCACATTTGGAAGAAATTGAACACTAGGACCAAATTCACTTGTTGGTAAAAGCTTGCCTGACAACGGAAATGTATTGAGTTAATTTGGTTTTATTTTTCCTTGAGAGGCACTGGCAATCAATAAGTCGTCTATGTAGGCGAATACGAAGGGTAAACCACGTAATACTGAGTCTAGAAGACGTTGAAATGATTGACTAGCATTTCGTAAACCGAATGGCGTTCGAAGAAATTCGTAAAGGCCGAAAGGGGGAGTGATAATGGCAGTCTTATGAATGTCGTCCGGATTGACGGGAATTTGAAAAAATGCGCTAATTAAGTCAATTTTTGAGAAGATGGTACAACCAGAGAGGTGGGATGTGAAATCCTGTAAATGAGGAACATTATAGCGGTCTGGGCGAGTGATCGCATTCAGGCAGCGATAATCGCCAGTCGGGCGATAGTCCCCATTCGGTTTGAGAACCATATGTAATGGAGAAGCGTAATCAGACTTTGGAGGATCGGAGATGATGCCTTTTCTAATAGAAGATCGAACTCTAGCTTTGCAGTTTGAGTTTATCTTGTGCAAGACGGTCTAGCTTGCGAGAATGGAGGGTCTGCCGTAAGTTTCCAATGTGATGGAACGACACTCGAATGCTGTTTACAGGAGGAAATTTTGAGACCGGAGAGAGAAGCTCTTGAGAAAATCGGTAATAATAATGATTTCAAAAATAATTATTAGATGGAGAAAATGGTATTTCATGATGGAGCGGAACGCACGGAATACAAGCGGAATGAGGAATGTGTCTCCAAAAATCAAGATGCGGTTGTGGTTCATGTCAACGAAAGGTTGAGTGGGACAGAAATCGGAAACCTAATAAGGGGTAATGTGACGTCGGCTAGTTGAAGTATACAACAAGAGTCACGACGGAACGAGGCGTTAAATGAATCGTTTTGGTACATTAAGATATATGATGGTTGTACGTTTAGGCAGCGTAAAGAGCCTGATGCTCTAGAAGTATGGTTTATCCCGAGATGGAAAGTGGCACAGCGGAAATTGAGCTCCCGGAATCCACGAGATAAGATAGTTTGGTGGATGGATCGTAAACGCAAAGTAGTTAGAGCTTTTGAAACCCCGAGCGAGTTTACGGAAGTGGTGTTGAAGTTTTCAAATTCTCGGAACAGTGCAGGCTTAAAGACATGACCGATGTTTGATCTCCAAACGCTTGATGATTTCTACAATACCTGTTCGGTTATGCGACGAATTTGAACTAGAGCCGGAAGCAACAGGAGAAGATTTAGGAAGAGGCGAATTAGACGCGAAAGGAGTAGCGAGAGCGACGATACGAACGTTCGTTGTGTAGTAGAGAGAGGAGAATGTGACGCGTAATGTCATGCAGAATAAGGGTGGTGGCTTGGGGAGGAGGTGGGGGTATGAGAAGGCATGGAGGAGATGAGGGTATGGAAGGGAGGTGGGAATAAGGATGATGTTGGAATGAGGGAGAAGATACTGACTGAGGAATAAGGGATTTGTTGTTGAGGATAGGAAGGGGAGTGGGAGGGAAGGAGGGAGGAACAGTTGAACGCGCTCCAATGCACGCATTACGAATTTGTTAATTCCATGATAGTGTTTTGTAAGACCTGAAGCTGTGATACAATGTAAGCGTATTCTGTGGCAGGTGGGTGTTGAATGACATTAACCGACTCATTTACATGCGAAAGAGACGCTGGTGGTAAGTTATTATTGCTGGTGGGATCCGTGATGTGCGAAACTTGTGATGGTATGTCTGCTGTCGGAAGAGGTTTCGCTTTACAAACCCTATCTGCATAAGTAGCGAGCTCTTGCAATGAACAGTTAGGATCGACCGTTGCTAAACGCAGTTGCATCTCTGTGGGAAGTTTTTGTAGAAAGAGATGGCGTACAATATGTATGCAGTTGCCGACGGGAGGCCCGTCAAGCAGATTGAGCATGTCAGATAATAAAACTGACGGTAA
>JABUQX010039869.1:22500-57770 GCA_015478945.1 Trachelipus rathkii | reverse complement strand
GCAAAATGTTTTGCATGTAGTTCTATCGGAGTTTTTATATATGGAGTCAGACCCTGGTTTGATGAAAGATTAGTACCATTCGAAAAGTGATATCAACATGCAAACGATGGGGCTACCTCTATGGTTGTCTAGCTTAAAAATTTTATAGCCTACCAAAATGTATTACGTCTTGAAATATAGACCCATTGTGTAGTACACAGAGACCATCTGATAGCAAAGAATGTTAATCTCTTTGTTTATGTCTCTTGTTAGTTATTGGAACCACAAATCAAAAAGAACATCGTAAAATGCATTCGACTTTTCTGAAAACTTTGAGAACACGATGTTAGACTACTACTCCCTTGACTTTCTTAACTCAATTAATTAACAAGATCTGTATTTTGTTTTATATGAAACAGTTATTAGTTTTGAACTGGTGTGAGTTGTTCGTACTTTGACCGAAATATCATTTCAATTTCAGCAATAGTTCTATCTGCATCTCATCGCTTACCCTTGGTCATCTATGTAAATGTGGTCATATATATATATATATATATATAGTATATATATATATATCTATATATATATATATAGGTATAAGCAGCAGCAGCAGTTATATATGTTATATATATATATATATATATATATTTTTATATATATATATATGTTATATATATATATATATATATATATATATATATATACCTACCTCAGCCTCATTTACACTCTTCTGATATATATATATATATATAATATATATATATATATATATATATATATATATATATATATATATATATATATATATATATATATATATATATATATATATATTAACCTAATGAATTGTGGCATTTTCGGATTGTTCTCTTTATAATAATAATAATAATAAAAATGATAATAATAATAATAATAATAATAATAATAATAATAATAATAATAATAATAATAATAATAATAATAATAATAATAATAATAAATAATGTTTCCTAAACTCATGAAATGAATTGACCACTTCTGTACTCTCTTAAAGACACCAACCCACTCCAACACTCTTGCCACACTTAACAGAAATATCTTATACAACAGAAACAGTATTTAGAGTAATAAGAGTAACAGCAGTGTGACATCCCCATCTTCCCCTACTTCAGCTATTGATTCGCCACGTGTCGTCGATCCATGCCGCCCGATTGCTCAACCCCGGGAACATGTCCCCTTCATTCGGCTATTACAGTCCCAACCGTCTAGATATCGTTGAACCATCGAGACCCCGATTTTTCTTTGGCGGGGACTTCTAAATGGGCCTTAGGTTCGTCCAACCGCCTCCAAGGTTGCCACATCACAAAATGTTTTCTTAAGTTATCCCTCATCACTGTTAATGCACGTTCTCTCTCTCTCTCTCTCTCTCTCTCTCTCTCTCTCTCTCTCTCTCTCTCTCTCTCTCTCTCTCTCTCTCTCTCTCTCTCTCTCTCTCTCTCTCTCTCTCTCTCTCTCTCTCTCTCTCTCTCTCTCTCTCTCTCTCTCTCTCTCTCTCTCTCTCTCTCCCAGTCTCTTTCTCTCTTTTCTCTTTTTTTTTCTCTCTCTTCTTTTCTCTTCTTTCTCTTCTTTTCTCTCTTCATTCTTCTCTCTCTCTCTCTCTCTCTCTCTCTCTCTCTCTCTCTCTCTCTCTCTCTCTCTCTCTCTCTCTCTCTCTCTCTTTTCTCTCTCTCTCTCTCTCTCTCTCTCTCTCTCTCTCTCTCTCTCTCTCTCTCTCTCTCTCTCTCTCTCTCTCTCTCTCTCTCTCTCTCTCCTCTCTCTCTCTCTCTCTCTCTCTCTCTCTCTCTCTCTCTCTCTCTCACATGTACGTTTGATCCGTTCTCCATATATGCACGATGCTGTGCGTATCGAGCAGTCATTCACTTATATTATCTTGAGTAATGTATGTTTTCAATCGTCATTAACTCACCTTTTGTTTATATTTTCTTTTCCATTAGCCATTTTGCATTTATCTTTTCTAAGATATATTTTCCCTACAAACAATATATATATATATATATATATATTATATATATATATATATATATATATTTTTTATAGAATTTTAATATATATATATATATATATATATATATATATATATATATATATATATATATATATATATATATATATATATATATTATATATACATTTATGCCGAAATATTTTGTGTAAATACACCCTTGCATTATACGATTTTCTTCATTTTCATGTTATAAATGTTTTTAAATCAAAAACTACTTGCTGATAAAATAAGCTGTTCACCAGTATATAAAAATCCTGAATTTAAATAATTTTAAAGCACTAACCGTTATAAATTTTAAACCAATATCGCATAGAGGGATGTTACTTCTGTTCTTAAATCGGGGTAATTTCGGACACCTGGATACGAAGTAATGGCATTTTTGTCGAGTTCTTGTGTTATTTAGTATTTATAGATTGTTTAATTTTTTTTTTTATTATTTCTTTGATGGTAGTTTTATGCAGATTTTGGGTAATAGATATATATATAAAGGTGTCCGAATTTGCCCCCACCTCCCCATTTTATTGTTAACCTTATTTTTACTGTTTTTGTATGAGCGAAGACAACTTCGTACAATTTTATGTATTATTTTTTTTATTTCTTTTTTTTTTTTTCTTCGGTTTTGTTTTCTCTCTGTCGCTTTCAGAAATCCTGTTGCAGGAGTGTCATATGTCCGCTCAAACCTCCTGAAGCAGGTGCCACTCGGCGTTCTTTCCTTATTAATAATGCACGATCGTATTACTGGGGCGTTGCCTTCAAAAAATGGCTTATAATACTTCCCAACCCATCCATTCCCGTTTTTCGTCATCTTTTACCGTCTAAAATTATAAATAATAATAATAATAATAATAATAATAATAACGATGTCGGTGTGAATGTATGTAGGTGCATTGTTGGCATGTGTGAATGTGTGTGTATATGTTTTGTCCCTCTCTTGTGGATGTTTATGCCTTGTATGTAAAGAGAGAAATGCCCTGCAATCGCCGGACCAAATGTTTGTTCCAGCGCCTATTTTAAATTTATTTTTTTAATTTTTTATTTTTTAATTTGTTTTATCGTTGACTTTGTAAAAATATCGTGTTTTATTTTATTTTTGTTTATATTTCTTAGCTTTTGTTGATTTTACTGTGGAAGACTTCGGATTTTATGTAGGCCTTTCTTTTAAGACCGTAGGGGGGTCTCGAAGGTGGGGTCGGGAAGGAAGGGGGTTGCAGGCAGAGCGGAAACAATCACTGAATTCTTCCCGGACTTTGCAGCTTAACATTGATTAACATGTATATTTTATGTTACTTACACGGTCAGACATGTAGTGAACAATGATTGTCAATTTGTGTATTTTCTAGCAATATATATATACACCTTTCTTATTTGTCTGTGACTGGTTATATATATGGTCATGCTATACACAGTTACACACTACACATGTACATTATTCTATATCAATCCTTCGTTAGCAATTTACTTTCCTATTACCGCGTAGTATCCGCTCATCTCTCTTTCTCTCCCTACAGTTAGTCATCTACTTATACCTTCACATGCTGTCGAAAACACTCAAATTACACTTCCCATTTGCATAATGGTCTTGTAATAAGAATTACAAGATTCGTACTTGCTTTAAATCCTTTTGTTATTGAAGAGATTATTATTATTATTATTATTATTATTATTATTATTATTATTATTATTATTATTATTATTATTATTATTATTATTATTATTATTAGTATTATTATTATTAATTTATTTTCGTTTCCCATTATTGTTTCATTGCCTTCGCTACAATCCCTCTATAAAAAAAAAAAAACCTTCTACAACCTCAGCCCAAAAATACACGTTACCCGCTTAAGAGACAGGTAGGTGGAACACCTGTGGCTCAACATGAGCCATCACCACCTAGTTATGTGTGCATACTACTATATTATAGTGAAAAAAGTAGTAGTAGTAGTAGAAGTTTGGATTATTATTATTATTATTATTATTATTATTATTATTATTATTATTATTATTATTATTATTGTTACATTTGATGTTCATTGCTGCTACTGTTTAGAGTTATTACCGTTATTATTAAAGCTGTTTTATGTGTGTGTTTTGTTACCTTAACTGTTTTAAATGTTGTTGTTGTTATTGTTATTGTTTGCTTTTTGCATTCTTTTGATAACTTCTGTCTCGTCGTGTTTTATATTTTGTCTCTCTCATTTATGTTGAAGGCTGAGGCTGTTATGTAAACATATGTTATGAATTCCTATTTGTTTGCTTTTGTTTATAAGCTATCGTTATTATTATTCATTATTATTATTTTTGTTGTTGTTGTTGAGAGAAATAGGTGAACTAAAATTTCGCCATAACAATGGTGAAATAAGAGTAACATTATTCCAAATAAAAAGTAGAGGAGCTTGAAGAATTCTTGATTTTTTTGGTGATAAAAGGGGAGAGTGAGAGAGGAAAAGAGAACTCTTTAGCGAGTGAGAGTTGGTCTGGGAGATTAGGAAGAGTTAAATGTAGGTAAAGTTGGGAAATAACATTATTTATATAATTTGAATGTAAAGTTTGCATTGAATGTGAGAAATAGCAGTAAAGTGAAAAGGATCTTCAGAAGATACTGAAGTATGAGAAAAAATTAACTCTTGCTCCTCGTAACCCCCTCCCCCAGACCAGTGAGTGATAGTCAATTGACGTTGTTATAATTTAGAAGACTGGATGAACACATTCGAAGGAGAAAATATAGTTAACAATCGCCAGAAGATGAAAGGGAAATGGTAAAAAGATATACCTTTAAAATATCAGGAGGTGGTTTGAATCCCATTGTATAATAAGGGTTTACAGTATTATTTAAAGCAATGCATAACTTGATCTGTAAAAAAATTTTATATATTGAAATACTTATTTAATTAAAGGCAACTTGGAACCCTTTTTGGTACGTGAGCTTTCCTATTGTTAATTAAAGGTTTACTAGGAACCTTTTTGGTACTTGGGGGTTTCGTATTATTAATTAAAAACAACTAGGAATCTATTTTGGTGCTTTGGGGTTTCCTATTATTAATTAAAGGCTACTAGGAACCTATTTTGGTGTTTTGGGGTTTCCTATTATTAATTAGAGGCTACTAGGAACCTTTTTTTGGGGCTTTGGGGTTTCCTATTATTAATTAAAGGTAACTAGGAACCTTTTTTTTATGCTTTGAGGCCCCTATTATTATTAATTAAAGGCTTCTAGGAACCTTTTTATGATGCTTTAAGGCCTCCTATTATTAATTAAAAGCTACTAAGAACCTTTTTTGGTACTTGGGGGCCCATATTATTAATTAAAGGCTACTAGGAACCTTTTTTTGGTGCTTTGAGGTCTCCTATCATTAATTAAAAGCTACTAGGAACCTATTTTGGTGCTTTGTGGTTTCCTATTATTAATTAAAAGCTACTAGGAACCTTTTCTGATACTTTGGGTTTCCTATTATTTATTAAAAGCTACTAGGAACCTATTTAGGTGCTTTGTGGTTTCCTATTATTAATTAAAAGCTACTAGGAACCTTTTCTGATACTTTGGGTTTCCTATTATTTATTTATTTTTATTTATTCAATATGTATAAGTGAAGTCTGTGAAATTAATCATCAATCGATTAAATAAATTTTTACTTTCATATTGTTTCTCGACTTTATTTCTCCCCAGCTTCGATCCTTATCAAATGAAACCCCCCAACCCCCTCCTACCTTCCCCCCCAAGCCTCCAGATTAATCGGGGAGATTAAATCTCCCTGAGAGATTATTAATAAAATCTCTTATTGCGAGTAATCCTTTGGAGCAGTCGCTAACACCCTCTCCTTTTCCCCTCCCAGACCTTTTTTTTTTTTTTTTTTTTTTTTATTCAATGAATTCAATAATTAAAAATAAACTTTTAGAATTTACTCAATAAACCCACCATACCTCGTAATTTATATATAAAATGATTTTGACTACCTAAATTATTATTATTATTATTATTATTATTATTATTATTATTATTATTATTATTATTATTATTATTATTATTATTATTATTATTATTATTATTGTTATTATTCTTTTTGATATATTATTATTATTTATGACTACTGCGACTACTACTACTCTTACTTTTGAAGTGCGAGACGAGAAATTCCTCTGTTCTCACCTCACAAGTTTAATAACGTTAAAGTGGATGTCTTAGACCAAAATAAAGCAATCTTCATTTCCAAGAGAGAGAGAGTATGTATGTGTGTGTGCGCGCGCGCTTTTGTGGGGTAGGAAGGGGGGTAGGGGGTGACGATGAAGAAGCAACGTGTCATTGTTGAATGTTTGCAGCTTTTGATATTGCTTTTTTTTTGTTATTATTTAATGCGTGCGGAATCCGTAGATACGTAGTTTATTATTGTATGTATGTATGTGTTAACTCATGCATGCGTTTTGTTTGTATGTGTGTGTGTGATGTGTGCGTGTGTAAGCATTTTGGTTTACATGTGTGCGTATTTTAGGAGTTTATTTCATTTGGTCGACTCTTTTTTCTTCTCGCGTTTTCTCGTCTCTCTTCGAATTGTAATTATTATTATTAGTCTAAGCATTCTTTAACGCTTAATTTCAATACTCTCTTGCCCTATATATATATATATATATATATATATATATAATATATATATATATATATATATATATATATAGTATATAGTATATAATATATATATATATATATATATATATATATATATATATATATATATATATATATATATATATTGTAAATTACACGCAGGAGGCCATGACACAGGAAGACTCAGGAGAAGCTATAAACCAATTGTACATAACAACCCTCAGGAAATATGAAGCACTAAAAGATGAGTGCGACTCTTTCAGAAAAAGGTACACAGACATTGCGTCATCTCATTCCAACAACATCTCCAAACTAGAACTCCTCGCAGGTGAGGTTGTGGGGCCGGGGTGCTAGGTTATTATTATTATTATTATTATTATTATTATTATTATTTGCTTGAATCAAGATTAAGATTATTATGTAAATTAGATATAGGATTAAGATTATATTGTTATAATCTGTTTATCGTTTATTTATTTTTTTAAATTTTAAAGGGGGGGAGGGGTGTCTATATGTGAAATATGCAAATGAATATGTAAAATAATATATATATATATATATATATATATATATATATATATATATATATATATATATATATATATATATATATATATATATATATAAAATGCAGTATGGAATAAAACATTGGGTTATTGAACATAATGACCACCCCCAACAGTGTATTTCAGTTCATAACCTTTATTATTGTCATTAGCTGTGGGGTTTCAAGGTTTAATAATTTGTGTTGGAACGAGAGCCAAAAAAAATTTATTTGGGGAGGGGGGGAGACAGTACTATTGAATTTTTGGCAATCATGTTTTTAAATTATACTTGATTAACAATTAATTATTTTATAACTATAAATGGAGCAGTAATTATAACTGGAGAAAGCTGTAGCCTCGGACTTTTGAAATGATTTATCCGCAGTTAGATTTGGCAAAAAGTGTACAGACTCTTCAGGCCTGGTTAATACTTATTATACGTAATTTGAAATGTATCAATGTTATAATTGTTGTTGATTTGAGTATTGTAGTGTTGTAAGTTTTTAAATTAAAAGTTGTGTTGGTGCTGCTTTTAAGTTTTTGTACTGGAGGTTTCCAGCATCTTTAATTTGTAGTTCTAATGTTGTTTTAATTAATTTTGGTGTTTTTAATCGTAATTGTTAACTTCGGTGGGAACTTATTACTTTAAATATACAAAAACATTTCATTTTTATTTTTCTACAGGAGGAAATCACACGTCTCAAGAAACAATACGAAGAAGTTGTTCGCGAGAAGAAATGTCTAAAACAACAATGCACAGAAGCCATTATGCAATGGGACACCGCCCTTAGAGATAAAAACAGATTGCAAGAGGAAGCACTGAAGGTAATAAACCCTTTTCGAAACCGTGTAGTTTAATTTGAATTGTTGGGGTTTAGTTGCTCTAGTTTTATTTTAAGCCCAGTATGGCCGCTTCTCTGTGAGCCGTGGTGGGTCCTGTACACTGACTCTAATTTTATTTTTACTTCTTCAGTTGCGGGAAAAGAATGAAGAACTCCTAAAAGAAATGAATACCCAAATGGCAGAAAGTCAGAATGTGAACAAGGAATTCAAAAGACTTCAGGTTTTTATTATTATCTTTTTTTATTATTATTTTGAAAATGGTTTTGTGGAAGTTGCTTTCGACTAATTCTGTTTTATTTTTTCTTCTTTCCTCGTATAGAGTGAGAGAAACGCAGCTATGCAAGAATACACACTGGTGATGAGTGAACGTGACACTGTACACAAGGAGATGGATAAGCTACAAGAGGAACTGAATGCCGCTAGTAAACGAATTAAATCTATAGAACAATCGACAATGGAAAACAACAAAGAAAGGGAGACTATGCATCTGCAGCTGGAGACCCTGAAGAGGGAAGTAGCCGCATCGCTTCACGATCGCGACAAAGCAATAAAAGAATGCAATGAACTACGGGAGCGTTACGGAGCTGAGGAAGACTCCAGCAAAGACTGGGAGAATTCTTACAAAGACTACGATACCTACAAGCAAGAAAGGTAAATCATCAGACCAGTTTCTAAAAACTAAGGATAGGTGGTGAGGAAAGGCAAAAACATATTAATTCAAGCTTTCCTCACCTCGCACAACTCATTGTGTTATGTATTACACCCTTTTGCCTTAATTCACCCCTCAATTATACAAATACAAAAAAATAGTTCTATTAAGATAACGGTAACATTTTTTTTACCAATTTAAGTTGTAGAACATATTTCTCACTATAACAATTTCTTAATAACTATTTTTTTTTATACATTTGTTTAGTAAAATTAGTTTTAGTATGTTAGCTTGGCATTCCCGAGGTTAACTCAACCTTAATTGAACTAAATTTTACACAGGGATATGAAATTGAAGGACGCGTCCGACTTGGCCATGACAACCTCTCATGACCTCTACACGAAGGCTCAGAAGGAACGATTGGAAAACCTCGATCAGGCCAATCAGGAGATCGATCGATTGCGCAAGACAGTGGAGAAGCTTCAGACCGACTTAGATGGTTCGTATTATTATTATTATTATTATTATTATTATTATTATTATTATTATTATTATTATTATTATTATTATTATTATTATTATTATTATTATCTTGAAAGATATATATTGTAATGAAATTAATAGTTTTGATATAGCTTTACTAATTGGCTTATTATCTTTCTTTTAAACCTTCTGTATCCTATTAACATATCTTTCCCTCGGGCCCCCTTTCCCCCGTCCTCCAAATCTTTCTCTCTCCCCCCCCCTCCCACAATTCCTCAAACCACTAAAGATTCCGATAAGGTTGTCCCCACAATGAGTTATTGCCCCCAAACCGATTTATGATTAATTTTCCCCTATTATGTATCCCTTGTGACCCCCCTCACCCTCCGTATCTTTATCCGTGTCATCTACACAACTGTTTCGCTTACCTTTGTTAGCTTGCCGATGTGAAATACGGAAGGTAAATTATTATTATTATTATTATTATTATTATTATTATTATTATTATTATTATTATAATTATTATTATTATTATTATTATTATTATAATTATTATTATTATTATGCCTCGTGGCATAGGAGGTTGACTCGCCGACTCTCATGCGAGAGGACGCTGGTTCAATCCTCCTCTTAGCAGTCTGAGTTTTATCTTCCTGGGGGCAAGAATTAAAACTCTGCTGCGAACACTTGGTGGCGACAGGCTTGGGGTAGCCGGCCTTAAAGTTCGATTTCCTGTAGTCCCCCCGTGTTACCCTTTGAGAAGGGGATTAAGCACGTTGAAGGGAAGTTTTTATTATTATTATTATTATTATTATTATTATTATTATTATTATTATTATTATTATTATTATAGATATAGGGTTTCGAGTCTGTTTCACGTTCACACTTACCCTTGTTAAAAATAAGTATAAAATGTTTTATTTAAAATGATTTATTAAAAATTTATGTAAAATGTTTTGTTCATGTTTAAATCAGGGTTGGCACTGATTAATTAAATCAAATGAATTTAATCAGTTGATTAAATCAATTGATTTTTTATGAAAAAATCATGATTTTTTTGATTTTTTTTGATTTTCTAGGCAAATTTTTTTTCTAAATTAATAATTATTCCTAGTTATCATCTGATTAATGCTGATAAATATATTTCATCTATACAATAAGCAAATTCATCAATGTAGTTTCAAATCATTTTCAATAAAGAAATAAATAAAATTAGATTACTCATATATATATATAATATATATATATATATATATATTTAATATAAATTTATATAAAATAATAAGGTTTTACAGTGTTCATATTTTAGTATAATATATATATTATATATATATAATATATATATATATATATATATATATATATATATATATAATATATATATATATATAATATTATATATATATATATTATATATAATATATATATATATATATATATCATATATAATATATATATATATATATATTATATATATATATATATATATATATATATATATATATAATTTAAGTAATTTAAACTAATAATAATTATATTTACTAAACTTATTATTAATTAGGTAATAATTAGGATTATTTACTAATTTTATCAAAATAATAATTAAAAAGGTAATTTGTGTCTAAAAAAATCAAAAGAATCAAAAAAATCACCAACCCTGGTTTAAATGTTAAATGATTTTCAATCAATTTTTGTTTGATTTTAACATTTTGTAGCGTTTCTAATAACTTTACCTAATATAACCTGGTAATATAAAATCTCCGAGAAAATTCTAAATCAAACTTTTGTAAAAAAAATTTAGTATTGAAAATTTAAAATACAATTTATTCAAAAAAAAAAAAATCCTAAATAAAATTTTGTATTTAACTCATTTTTAACAAGGATATCTATATGTGAACATGAGACGAACGGAATAGGAAGGACCTCATTTTGAACCAATGAAGGCGTTAATATTGGTGGAGGGAGCTACTGTAAATTGTTATGATCTCTCTGTCAGTTGAACCTTTTGATGAAAAGTTTTTATATATCTGAAACTTGTGGATAGGACAAGGGGAAAGTTGTGGTTGAGAAATGTCGAGAAACAGCTTATGGGAAGATAAAATCGAAATAATAAAATTAGGGTATTAGAATATTAATTTTTAAATTGTTTGAATAAGTTTGACATTCATTCTCTTCCATTGCGGAAGCTGTGTCAGGGTGTGGTCGATACCTGTCACAGTTTTAAGGGTTTTCGGGGGATTTTGGGAGTGTCACCTGTCTGGTAAATATTAATGTTATATACTATATTTTTTAGTTGTATATAAAATGAATGGTAATTTTCTTTCATGGTGGTTAGAATATATAGTTAATAGATTGCATGGTTGCTTCGGTAATAGAGTAAAGCTGTGTCTGGAGGTGGGAAGAAGCAAATTTAACTGGTGTGTGATAGAGAACTTTAACTTAATCTTAAAGCTTTTAAGATTAACAAATCCAAAGCTGCAAAAAAAAAAAAAATTACCCCGAGAGTTAAATTATTTGATAAGTATCTTGGTTTTAATACTTAAGATTTGGTATTAATACTTAAGATAAAAAATTAAGGAATAAAAAAAAAGTTGGAAGTTATGTTACATCTCTCATTGCAAATATCAATAATCTAATGTAACTGTTTCATCTTTTTTTTTATTTTAACTTTCTTCATCCAAAAGTGAGTTATAGTGGACAAAAGTTTTACTTTCGTTAAAAATCTGTAGGCATCTGCAGTGGCTTTGTCATAGTTGTGTTAAGTTAAGAGGTGGTTTTGTAAGCTTTTTTGCTTTGTAGACCTTTCATACGCCTTTCGTCCTTAAAGTTTTAGCCGTTTTTTTTTCTTTAATTTTATTAAGGCTTAAATAAGAGTTTTCTAAATATGATTTCGCTCTTGTTTTTGCTTGTTTTAGTTATCATTGGAAAAATAATCATGCGACCGAATATTGAAAAATGTTTTTATTTGCATGTGAGGTTTTATTTGATATGACTGTATCTTGCAGAGGCCAAGCGAGAAGCCGAAGTTTCAAAGGGCCGTCGCGACTGGGCCTTCAGTGAGAGGGACAAGATCGTGCTAGAGCGAGAGAGTATCCGCGCTCACTGCGACAAACTCCGCCATGAGAGAGACCGCGCTGTTTCTGAATTGGCGGAGGCGCTTCGCGACTCAGACGATATGATGAAGCAACGGAATGAAGCGTCAAAAGAACTCAAAGAACTAAGGTAAGATCACTACTGAAGCAAATTGTAAGCGAAGATTCACTCCACATTTCTTCCTTCTTTAAGTGTTAGCAATTTAATTAAATATTTCGGTTAAGGAGTCCTTTAACTTTAAAGATGACGTAATTATTATTTGTTAATTTGCGTGACCTCGATATTGAATAGAACGAGTTTATTGATTAAACTATCTTAAATTTTTTAATTACTAAAAGTATAGGATAATTTTTTTCTTCCTTTTCCTGTTCTACTTAAGGAAGCATAGGCTGAGATTAATACTTTTTTTTTTTTTTTTTTTTTTTTTTTTTTTTTTTTTTTTTTTTTTTTTTTTTTTTATTAGTTTGGAAAGATACTTTTTTTTTTTTTTAAATTTAGGGCAGACTAATCCACCCCCCCACTCCCCTTTTATCTAATGGCATTACATAAAGTTAGTCATAAGTTAGATTTAGGTTTGTTTATGTCGGGTATATTTTTTTTCATACCACAAAATATTGAAGAATCCCCCTTCCCTTTTTAAATTATTGGAATATACCCAAAATTATCTGGGATACCTATTCTTCATATGATTTTCATTTCATCAGTGATGAGTTATAAGGACTATAACTGTATTTCTTGCCCTGTTTTTCATCCTTTAAATGACGCCACGTAAAGATATACTAAATAGTATATCGGTATTTGACTCCCTTTGCAGGGAAAAGCTTGAAGCGATGCAGGAAAAGACGGTTTCGGTTCGCCACGTGATAGGCCATAATAATTCCAGAGATTCAGCCATTGACACAGATATGCACGAATGGGAACTAGAGACTTTGCAATTGCAGATTGTAAGTACAATACTACTATTATTACTATTATTATCTTCCTGTCCCCAGATTGGTGGTGAGGTGCGTAGCATACAGCGGAACAGAAAAGTAGTAGAAGAAAATGACGCAAGTTGAAAAGAAAGCGCCCCCCCCCTTTTTACCGTCCCCTTTACACCCCCAGTGAGAAATCGTCGCAATCAGAAAAATCCACCCTGAGGCTTCACGAGACAGCGACGAACCATCACTGTGGTATCTCGTCAGTGTGTGGTTCATCCCCTGGCAAAGCCCACAATCATTCCCCCCTCACAAAACCCCGCCATTCACTCCTCTTATGCACCTTTCTTCTCTCCTCTGCCAAACTCACATTCCTCTCCTTCAGGCATTCCTTTACTGACTCACCTCTATACATCCGCTTATTATTATTATTTTATTTTTATTATTATTATTATTATTATTATTATTATTATTATTAGTATTACTACCTTTAGCAAGATTTTCAACTATTATAAGGAAACTATATTAACTGAAGCATTGTAGGAGTTATCTTTGAATGCTTTGATAATGATAATGTAAAAAATTAAATTTAATTAAGATGCTAGAGATGGAGGTTGTGATTTGCTGCGGTGCTTGAGAAAGAGTATTAAGAGGCTCTGATAATAATTATAATTTCAATATATTAATGATGAAAGGTGGATTAAGTTTTATTTTACTTACATTAATGGTGGTGTCATGGACCGAGTCTTAAGATCCTAAGGAGGGGTGGAGGGGTAATAAAATAGATTAAGGAACGATGAAGTGATGAGTAAATAACAGCCTAAAGAATATAGCAAACTCTGTTATAAATTAGAATGATGTGTTTGTATTCCTGAGAGAGAGTAAATACCACTTTATAAAAAATAATGTGAAGTTGAAGGACAAAGTTCGAAGTAAAGAAGATACAGTTCAGGGAAAAGGCTTGCTAAAGAAATGAATGTTTTGAATTACATAGAACTCTAAATATTTAGCGAGATTACAAGGACGTTTGCAAGGTGGTTATTATTATTATTATTATTATTATTATTATTATTATTATTATTATTACTTTCTCAGGGTATGCTATCAGAAAGAGACTTAGGACTTGAAATATCTGGTGGTTCGGATGATGCTCATTATGGCTCGAGTGATGGAGCAGTCTATGTCGCCTCCCTAACAAAGGACAGCCCCTTCGAAGGAAAACTTCGGTAAAGTTGAAAAAATACTCAAATGTTTTTACATTTTTTTCCTTAAGACATTACCTAAATTTTATTTAATGTATCTTTTTTGTTCCCGCAAAGGTTGCATGACCAACTCATCCGCATCAATGGGTACGAGTGTCAAGGAGCTTCTCAGAGCATTGTTAATAATGCTATTCTGAAATGCGGGGGCTGGGTTCAGGTGACTGTGAGACGACGAAGGAGTGGTGGTCGAACCCTTCACACTACACAAATTCATTGTCGAAACCCCAGTCATCATGGGCTCATCCTGCAAACTGGAATATACATAGCGAATATCTTACCGGGAAGTCCGGCTGCTAGGGAGGGAAATCTAGCTATTGGAGATAGAGTGCTTAATGTAAGTAAACTTTTCTTTATATATATATATATATATATATATATATATATATATTATATATATATAATGTGTGGATGAAATAATATATAAGAGATAACAACATATTATATGTATAAATATAATATATATTATATATATATATATATATATATATTATATATATATATATATATTATATATATATATATATATATATATATATATATATTGTGTGGAGGGAACACTTCGAAAATCTGCATAACATTGACAGTAATGAAGAGGTGATAGTGAATGTGTGTGGGTTTGATGGTGCAAGAAGAAATAGGTATTTTGGGGATGAGGTTATTAGTAGGAAGGAGGTAAACCTATCGCTATCGTGGGTCAATCGGTAGAGCGACGGAGTCGCATAGCAAGGTCCCGGGTTTGATCCCTAGTCTGGATCCTATGTACAAATTACCTAGAGAAGTTCCCCTCCTTGAATAAAAAAAATGGGTAGGGTGAGAAAGTTGAAGAATGGTAAAGCTACAGGCATAGATGGAATTACTGGTGTAATGATCTAGAATGGAGGCGAGATTTTGATTGATTGGATTTGGAAGTTGTGTAACAAAGCGTTTATGGAGGGTATAGTTCCGAGGGATTGGAGGAGAGCAATAATAGTACCCTTATATAAGGGTAGGTGGGGTAAGGGGAACTGTAGTTTATTGAGTGTTGTAGGGAAGATATATGCTGGTATTTTGGTCGAAAGAGAGCGTCGAGTGACTGAAGGACTGATCGGTGAAGAACAAGGTTCATTTAAAAGTGGTAGAGGATGTGTGGATAAAAATTTTACATTGAAATAAATGATTGAGAAAATGAGATAGAAGATGAATAAAATGTATTTAGGTTTTATGGAATTGCAGCAAGCATATGACAGGATTAATAGGGAAACTCTGTGCTGTTGCTAGTGATATATGGTGTTGGTGGTAGGCTTCTGAATGGAATCAAAAGTATGTATGACAATAGGGAAGCATGTGTAAGAATAAATGGAGTTGAAAGTGATTGGTTTAATATTGATAGCGGAGTGAGGCAGGGATGTGTTATGTCTCCTTGGTTATTTAATTTGCATATGGATGGGGTTAAGAAAGAATTAGAGGTGAGGTGGCAGGGGTAGGTGTTAGAATGATTGAGAATTGAAGAGAGTCGATGGTGCCCAGCTTATTGTATGCGGATGATTTCGTTTTGTGTGGCAAATATGAAGAGAGTTTGAGATGATTGGTAAAGGAGTTTGGCATGGTGTATAAAAGTGGTGTTTGAAAGTAAATGTAGATAAGATTAAGATAATGGTAGTGAGTGAGGAGAGTCCGCAGTGTGAGATCATGTTGGATAGCGAGCATTTGAAACAAGCATCTAAATTTAAATATTTAGGCTATAAGTTAGATGAAAAGGGAACGGATAATGCATAGTGTAGTTGGTAAGTTGTGACTGGTTTGAAGGTGGCAGGTGCAATTAAATCCTTGGCGAATACAAAGGGATCAAGCCTTGAATGTGCTAGGGTTTTACATGAAAGTATATTGTTACCGGTGTTAATGTACGGTAGTGAAACTATCGTGTGGAATAAGAGGTATAGATCTTAGGTGCAATTTGCTCAGATGGATAATATTTGGGTCGTGTTAAGTGTGAGAAGAAATGATAAAATAAGGAGTGAGGACTTTAGAAAGTTGTTTGATGTAAAGAAAGGCGTAAACGAGAGAATAAACGAGAGCACATTGAGATGGTTTAGTAATATGAAAAGGATGGATGTTAGTTTGTTTGTTAAGAGGATGTATAGTGGTGAGAGTGCTTGGAATCGACTCGGCTTGGAGTCCTAGGAAAAACGTGTTTTGAGTCAGGAAAGGAATGTCTGATGGAAAGGAATGTGAGTTTGGAGAGGAAAGAAGAAAGATGCATAATAGGAGTAGGTTGCGGGGTTTTATGAAGGTGGTATGATTGTGGGCATTGCCCAAGGGATGAACCCAAATTGACGAGATACCCCAGTGGGAGTCCATCGCAGTCTTATGAAACCTTAGGGTGGATTTTTTGACTTCGACGAGTTCTCACTTAAGGGTATGGAAGGGACAGTAAAGGAGGGGCTTGTTTTTCGACTTGCGTCACGTTCTTCTACTACGTTTCTGTTTCCGGTGTATGCTGCGCACCTCACCCCCAAACTAAGGAAAGGAGGTTGAGTACATATATATATATATATATATATATATATATATATATATATATTATATATATATATAATATAATATAATATATATATATATATATATATATATATATAATATATATATATATATATATATATATAATATATATATATATATATTGCTTTTTGCAGGTAAATGGAAAGCCAGTAGAGGTATCTTCGTCATGTGAAGAGGTTCAAGCTCTTCTTGAATCTGGTGGTGAGGTGATTCAGCTGACAACTTTAAAGTCCGTAGGAGGTTCCTCATCTCTCTCAGCCCCACTGAGTTCATCGTCAAGTGGATACAATATGACAGAGGATGATAAGGCTTTATTGTCAACTTCTCCCTCCAAAGATGCATATGCACTTCCTCTTGGGAGAGGACCACGTGATTTAGGTCTTAAATTGACTCGGGGAGGAGAGGAGAGACGTGTAGGCAGCAGTGAAAGAGTTGTATATAATGTTACAAAACCTATTGAGGAAAAAGGATCAACTGGTGGTCCATGGGGACAATTTAAGAATATTGTGAAACCTCGTAGGCATAGTAAAGAGAGAGGTGATGGGAGAAGTGAGAGTCGCGAAAAGGAAGATAAACGAAAGGTTGGAATAAACAGAGGAGTAGGCGTACCAACATTTGATCAGGAAAAAGAGAATGCCATTGCAGAGCTTGACTCTGTCCTCGACAGCTACCGTTATACGTCATCATCGTCGTCATCTTCCGGTACGGCTAAACGTTCCAAAAAGAAGGAGAAGTCAGGGGGAACGTGGCCCAAATACCGAGGGGGAATAATTACGTTGAATGACATAAATATGGGCACAATCAAAGCGCCCATACCCAGGAAAGAAAGGCCTCCCCTTTCTATGTATTTAACTTCAGTTTCCTCAGAAAATAATCAGCTTCCTTCTGCAAGCTCAAAAACTTACGCTAACCCCTATGATTTAGATGAAAATAAACATCACATCAGTAGCAGTGGGGCAAGGGGAATCAACTGTGGCCTTAGGGCCAACCTGACCAATAATAACAATCCAAGGTCGGCCCACCCCATGTTCAGCGTATTCAAAAGCATCGAAAACACCGATTTAACATCGCCTTATAAAATAAGTGAACATTACGGGTCTCCGAATTACTCAACACAGCCACCAGGACAGCAAATCTATTCCAATCTTTCCAGTAGAATCGGTGTTGGAGCTTCGGTCCCCGATCGCAAAGAAGAAAGTGAGAAAGAGCACCAGGATCACCAGCAGCAGCAGCAGCAGCAACATCATAGCTCACCAGACACTTCTTTGGATTTTTCCGTTCGCTCGGGAAATGTTGGTAAAGAAGAACTTGAATATTATGTGAAGAAAAATTGGGTTAAATATCCTCATAGCGAGGCTGAGGGAGGGCCACTACATCATCAACCTTCCAGTCTTCCTCCTGTATACATGTCTAGACCTTCACCACTTCATCATCTAGGCGAACGTCTTCCTCCTAATTCTCGAATTCCACATTCTCACTCTGGTCTCTATTCACCTACGAGTGGGGCTCTTAGAGCATCCCCTGCCTTTGCCCCTTACTCCACACTTTCTTATCACCCTCATAGTCATCCACATACTGTTTCAAGTGGTGTTAGTTCTTACTCCTCTCCCAGTTACTCTTCGCCTCCACCTCTTCCCATGCTTGGAGGATCACCAAATTTCTTGTCCCCATCTCGAAGTGGGGACTCCATTTTATCATCACCTGGACCAGACAGAGATCCCCGTGACATAAGAAACTACTACGAAAATCAGATATCCTCTTCTCCAACTTTTTGGCTGAATATATCTAGCGGCAGTGGTTTGGGGGGTTTTTACCACTCAGCCTCCCCCTCAGTGGACACGGGGGGAGGTCTAAAGAGAGCTATACATCCGCATCACCCTCACGGACTACGGATTGCCCAGGAGGAGCCAGCGGGTTTAACTCATTCCCATGCGGGACCACCATCATACCACGACTACCAGAGAACCGTGTCAACCATTCCTCGGAAAAGGGACGAAGAACGCTTGAGGTAAATTCAATATTGGTATTTAGGATTCATAGGAGTAAAACAACCAACTACTTAATTGGTAAACGCTATAGGGGTCAGAAGTATGCACCTAAAACTGTCCTACCCTAAGAGAACTACTGTATCTCAGGCAAATAGTTTTTTTTTCTTTTTTATCTTCAAGGTTAAGATAAGTATCTTGTACTTTAGCTCTTTTTATTGTTCTCTATGATATATCTTGTTAGCAAGGATCAAAATATTACAACTTTATCACCTAAAAATAAGCATATTTTCATATGTGTAAAAGGAAAAAAATCAAATTTAGTAATTTTTCAGACAAAAACATCAAGGGTTTTCTTAATACTGTTCTCTAACGTATCTATCTTTTACCAATCTCTTTCCTTATACTGAAAAAAATAAAAGTAATCATTATACATTTTCAGAATTGTGACCAGTACCGGCATTGGAGGGAACAAAAATGGAAGAAATACCCTGATGGAGCGTGGGTTTGATAGGGGGGAACAGAACCCTGAAAGAGAGAGTCCAATGCCCAGACCATACCCTGTTACCCAAATTTCTCATTCAGTTAACAATCCTCACATGCTTCAAAAGAAGTGAGTGAATTACTACCTTGTTTAATGTTAATATGTGTGAATTTTAATTAACAATACGTCGCTGATTGTTGTTTTTTTTGTTTTAGAGCTCAACCCGGCGATCTTCGAAGCATTTACATCGAGAAG
The DNA here is from genome assembly GCA_015478945.1 of Trachelipus rathkii. Classification (NCBI taxonomy): domain Eukaryota; kingdom Metazoa; phylum Arthropoda; class Malacostraca; order Isopoda; family Trachelipodidae; genus Trachelipus; species Trachelipus rathkii. The sequence goes on along the minus strand of JABUQX010039869.1, from coordinate 38,099 downwards.
GAAAAGGAACCTCTGGGTATTCAGATAAGGTGTTTAGAGAGTGGAGGCGTTTACGTTTCTTCAGTCACTTCCAACTCGCTCGCTGAGCAAGTGAGTATTAAGCTTTTTAATAATTTATAAGATTCCAAAAAACACCATGGAGAGATGTATAAATTTGAAGGTCCCCCCCCCCCCTCTATTAAAAGGTAATTTTAGACCCCTACTGTGTTAGGTGTGTTAAACAAGAATCACGCACGAGTTAACCAAAAGGCTAAATTCCACTGTCAATAAAAATCATCAAAAATATTCTCATTATTTCTGTTGTCTACATACACGTAAGTGAGAAAATGTTGATTAGCTACACACAAATAAATGTTATATTTGTTTAATATGTTATTTATTTTTATAAAAAAAAAATGGTGAATTTTAATTAACAAACAAATCGCTAGATTAGATGTTTCTTCTTTATTGAGTTGTAGAGCGTACAAAAACCAACCTTCCGTAACAGAGCGATAAATAATTTCTCCGAGACAGCATTTACGAGTAGATCGTCATAGGTGTATATAAAGGAGATCCCTTAAAATTTTCTATCTGCCTGAGGTTAGGGAGATAGTACCAGAGAGTACTGCAAGCCGTGTTATAGAGGTGGTAAGATTGATGAAAAATAGCGTCTATTATAGTTCACTTCGAGTGGTCGATGTATCCAATCTTTCTGACATCCCGCTGAAGGCATTTAAGTTAAGGTAAACTCTGTTATGGAATAACTTGAATAATTATTAGTAGTAACTACATGCTGACACAAATTACAATCACGTAAGAAAATCATATGGAATATAAAATTCTCGAAAAATCGATTTATGTGTCACGATAGATCGAATGCTTCTCTCTCACTTTTCGATTAATCTAACAGGCTCTAAATTCCAACACCCTACTGCTCCGAATTGAAGGGAGTGCGCCTCTGATATGAGTATGTTTAAATACAAAAGATTTTAAATTATGAATGGCATATATTATATAACGCTAAGATTAGTTTTGTTTAGTTACAGTTATATATATATGAGATCAAGAAATCACGTCACGCTGTAAAAACACACATCTGATCACAGCATATATATCAACGTCCAGAAGTAAATAATATCAATTAGGAATATTAATAATAATAAGCTTTCTATATGGGAAAATACGTTTAAATATATGAGTCACATTATCACATATCCCATTATGAGCGTAATGATACAAGAGTTCCTATAAGGTCGGTGGAGATTCACACTTATAGAGAGAGAAGAGTTCTACAACTACTAATCCATAATGAAAACTCTCAATTACATTACCTCATGTTATTATTCAGCAAACTAATATATAAATGTATTAATGAGGTAAACATCATTAGATATATATAAGTGAGATATAAGCATTTGAAATGCCGGCTATATCATTATGATTATCAAATATAATAATAAATAATGGTATGGATATAACGTGTATTTGAGAGTCGTTGAAGACATGAGAATTCAGGTAATTCATTCTATGTAAGGTATTATTGCGGATCAATATATGAGAGTATCATAGACTAGATAAATACACTACGACTTCTAATACCGTCACTGCTCCTAGTGATGGGAATATCCAGTATACAATGCTTAGATGACAATATACAATTACCAGTAAACAGATGAGTATATTAAGTTAACTATATATTATTATATTCTATATATATATGCCATTATCATGATATAAAGTTAGATTTAAATTAAGTATAATAATAAGTGATAAATTAAAGACACTTAACTTTATTATTCCTATTTCATTTATTAGAGTATCTAATGAAAGCTGAAAGTATGGGATGAATATATCTAAAGTAGGTTAAAGGAAGAGCTCATGTGAGATAAAGCTGTGAAATAAATCCAATCGATACTCGAGTATAACTTAGTATATATACCAACACCGTATATATACTTATCACAAATAATTATCTCACTCAAAGCAGCTAAAGTTCTTCACGATAGTGATAATAGTGAGGGAGAAGGTAAATGAAAGGGAGAAGAAGGAGAGAATAGAAGTAACAAGACCTTGACCTCCGTCAAGCATAAAAGCTCATGAACATCTAATAGTGAGCTCCATTTAGACCCTATGGATACCCTGGAACATTCCTTCCCTACAGCGACGAATTCAACGCTATATACATATGAACCGTTACCCACAAATGACAAACTCATCTCTCACTTAATTAGTGTATAATTAAAGAGACAGAGGTTCATTATACAAGGGATATAGTATGCTTATTGAAACTTAAATTTAATTATATTATTTAATTATTTATTTAATATATTAATTAATTATAATTATTAATTATTAATTGTAATTACATCCAATATCATATAATATCTATTAATTATTATCAATTATCATTTATCATTCGTATCATTATAATTAATTATAATTAATTTATTTAAATTTATTATCATTATTTATATTAATTATTATCATATTATTGATCTCAAAAATTCTTAAGAAATTAGTCCTGAACATTAGGGAATAATAATTCTGAAAGGTGTATTTAAGCCAGTTTAGGGGTAAGAAAATAAGCATGACAAAAAAATAATAAATATTATTATTATATTAATTTATTAATTATTATTTAATTTAATTATTTATTATTAATTATTTAATATTAATTATATTTATATTTTATTTAATTATATTATATTAATATTATTATTATACACATATATATACATCAAATTCTTTTGGGCCAAAGCCAAAAGATGTTTAGTAAGCATATTATTATGGTTGCAAGTTTTTTATTGCCTAAATATGAGCTGAGCCACCACAATTGGCAGACATATATATTGCAGCCATATAGGATGTGTTATAGTAACTTTGCTGATAATGAAAACAAAATGGGTTCTAGAACATCATAGTGGTATTCATTATGTTATTTGAGGTAACGATTACTATAAGTAGGAATAATGGCCCTCTAGGTAATCTTCGTTCACAATATCTAATCGCGATCTAGGTATTCGCTTATATTACGACTGCTAGTCTGATACTTCGGGTGGAGTACTATATAGAATTTTAGAGATCAATATATACAGTGAATGTACGTTAATTCTTCGGCAAGACTAATCGGACGGTAACAGACAGCGAGTATGCGAGTCAATTTATCCATAACATCAGAGTGAAAAACGTTAACATTACTTGATTCATAATATATGGGAAGCTAAGACCAACAGTATAACTTATTAATATATATATTTTATGTATAATTAATCATAGTATTATACTTATTGCAGTAAATTAATATTATATATTAATATAATATTATAATATTATTATATATATATATATACATATATTATATGTACTATATTAATATATATATATTATATCATAATATAGTATAAAAGTGATATGAATTAAGATATGTATTATTTATATATTATTTAAATATTTTATTTATAGATGGAGAAAGTGTATTAAATTAAATAGTATAATATTATATAATATGATGATGAGGTAGAGAGAAGATGAGAGAGAGGAGAACTCAAGAGAGATAGAGAGTAAAGAGAGAGAGAGAAGAGATGACATTAGGAAAATCCTTTCGGATGAGAGAATAGTATAGATAGTATACATATAGATATATATATAAGTATAATAAATAATATAATAATAATTATATATAGTTATATAATTAAAAAGTAAGATATAAGATATGAAGTAAGAAGAGTAATGAATAGTAAGAGAGTAAGTAATATTTATATAGTAGACAGAAGGAGGACAGTACGAGACCGCAATGTAAGCGTATATTTTCAGCTAATGTGAGGACTCAGGCTTCTTGAGGACCGTGGTCGGTCCTGACACGTAGGACTTCAAAAGTATATATAATAGAGGAGTAAGGGGGCCATTTGTTGCACACGGATGACCGTTGACTTTTCTAGACCGCCACGTTGTGTTCCTGAGGTTGATTTTACCTGCCCTTCCTTCACTTTTTTGGCCTTGACCTTGACTGCCCTTTGCCCTTTTTTGGCACCCAACATTTTCTGGCAACCACCGTAATTTCTGAGGCAGCGACAGCACGAAATTTTATCTGGAGGAGGACGCAAACCAATTTTGAAGGCCACACGCATTCGAAGAAAGGGTGCAGGCAGGAAGTGGAGGGCCGAAGCATCCGATCCGAGTGCGTATATACCGCCACTCTATTTTTACCGCCGCCATAGTTTTATCGAACGATCGGGAATGTATTGTGCCCACGGTAATAGCATTAAATTGTGTCCTTTAGGGGCTTAGCCCTTTTGTGTGTTTTAAACCTTGTTGTTCGATCGGCTGGTCGCCACGCAGCAGGTGCCGACCCTCGCACCCGCCCGCGCAAGCCCGCACTGCTGCACCGGCCCATGCCGGCAAATTTTAAATATAGTACCTAACCACACACAGCATCACACACACAAGCACAAGCACACGACACCCGCAGCTATGGCACGTGGTCGCGTACTAGAGAGCACAGAATTTTCAAACCATTCGCCTTGCCACGAGCGAGGGCTAAACTGCAGGAGTCGCTTACCAGAGACGCGAGATAAGACCCACACCGTGTTTAATATTGTCGAGTTTCCATTAGGGTCATGACTAATCAAAATAGGAACTCGACCGTCTCCCCAACGCGAGTACAAATGCCCGGACGTTATTAAGCATATAACGCGCGAGACCAGGTGCGGTACGTATTGTTAAACTATAAATTATTAATTTCCAGGTTTATAAAAGCAAGGCCGCGGTTTCTCGAGAAACCCAAATTTGATAATAATTCTTATAAGAATAATGTAATTATGAAATAATAATAATAATAATTATAAATAATAATAGATAATAATTATAATATATATGAATAGAAGAAGAATGAATAATAATAAGAGTGAATAATAATAATAATTAATAATGTATGAATATATATATATATAGATAGATATATATAGATGGAGTAACAGATGAGGATAGAGTAAGAGAGTATATAGGATAAAGTGTAAATAGATAAGATGAGAGGTATGAGTAATTATTAATATATAGATAGGATATATAATATATTTAATTAGATATATATTAGTAATATAAGTATATATATAATATATAGAAGTAGACAGACAGAGGAGAGAGAGAGAGAGAGAGAAGAGAGAGAGAGAGAGAGAGATGAGAGAAGAAGAGAGAGAGAGAGAGAGAGAGAGGAGAGAGAGAGTTTCGTTTGGGAACATTGTCGATTACGTAAAAAGCACGTGGAAGGACTATGCTGTCAGTTGTGATTCATAGTTTTAATTTCGGCAAAATTTTTAATCGCAATTTTTAATTTTAATCATGTTTTTTTTGAATTAATTTTTATTATTTTATTTTATTCTCAGGTATACTCGTCTCATCCTGAGAAGCGTCACGTGAAACGAAATCTTCGTAATTCAGATTTCGTAAAAAGCACGTGAGAGACCATAGATGCTGTCGTTGTTTTTGTCATTTATATTCAGAATTTCTTTATATTTTCATTTTATTTGAAATAATTTGTTCATTTAAACGGAAGAAATATTTAATCCTATTATTGTTTAATTATTTTTTAATTACACATAAATAAGATAATAAACGTAGATTTATCTTGAAAAAAAAATTTTATTTTTTTGGTATTACGCTGGTGCTGCTAAAGTAAGAGAAGACGGTATTCGTTTTTACGATCTCAAAACATGCAGCATCTACAATGCGAGCGAGCGAGAGAGAGTAGAGAGAGAAGGATGAGAGAGAGAGAGAGAGAGAGAAAGGAGAGAGCAGAGAAAGAGGAGAGAGAGAAGGAGGAGAGAGAGAAGGAGAAAGAAGGAGAGAAGAAAGAGGCGTGGCAGAGATAAAATATAGGAGTATATGAAGTAAGATATATTATAATATAAATATAGATTATATGGATAATATAGTATAAGTGGTAGATATATATATATATAATAAATGATGAAGTAGTAAGTGAAATATAATATAAGCAGTAATATAAGAGTTAATAATTATATAATTAACCTTAGTTTGACCCCGATGAATCGATATTCGGCCACTTGACCCTTGCCGGATACCCCTATACCCAAACCTACAGCACATAGCCACCTGCCCTTCTACGTCCTACCCCCACCCCCCCCCCCTTCTCCCCTCCTCAGACCTTCTCCTTTCCCCTGGCTACGCCCTAACTCCGGCCCCCTTCTCCTCAGACCGCCCTCTCTCACACCCTGCCCTTCAAGTTCTGGTACCTTATCCCCTGCGTCGTGGCTGTCTCCCTCTCCTCAAGCCATTTTCAATATGGCCCCGTTCATTATCGAGCTTCTTAATGTTTCGCCTTTTCTCTCTTTGCCGTTCATAATCTCCCTTGACTCTATACACTTCATTCTCGCAGAAAACAAACACTTCTTTAAGCCAGACACCACCTTTTATCCACCATATCATATTACACATACTTAATCCCGGACGCTCTCTGACTACTTTTGAGGTCGCCACCTTCCGGATCTTTTTAGGGCATGAAACCTCCTCAGCTTCCTTATAATCCCTATTGTTGTGGGGGTAGGGAGAACATAGAATTGTCCCAAACCATGATGTCCTCTGCAGGCGATAAATTCGTAAAGGCGACTATGGGAGGTGGTAGTTTGGGTTGGCTGCGGCACTTACCTTTCGTTCCTTATCTTCTCTGGCAAGGCTGGGAACTCTTAATTTTGATGGCCTTTCTCTGGATCAGATAGTCGCGTTACTGTTGCGTTGAGTGCGTTTCGTATTACCACCGGGTGGATACTTCTAGTTCTTCGCTTTCGTTTGTTTTGTTTTTGTTTTGGGCTTGGTTTAAGCTCGATCTGGCTGAAGGTTCATCTGTTTACATAATTATATCTGCATTCGTCTTAGCAAATGTTTACATTCCTGTTAATGTTGTTATTTGTATTTTTTTTTTTTTTTTTGTACTTTTTTTTTTGTTTTCATGTAGTATGGTTAAATCACGGGTTATTTGGAGAAATTTTGTGTCTCAAAATTTTGAAATTTCCTCGGCTTTCGTGATACTTGATAATTTCATAAGATATAGGAACCGGCTGAATATTTTGGTGTGTGCGGTGTGGAAAGGGAATCTGAGACGGCTGGGAGCGTTGAAGGAGTTGCAATTCTGAGTGAGTAGCTTGTGGTACAGAGCTATGTAGATTTTGTGTGTAAATTTCATTTTTTACATGGTTAAATTCAAGTTTGAAAGGTCAAGGTATTGTGTGGTTGTGACATATGGTGCCATACTGAGGGTAATGTTGATATGATTAGGGCGATTCCATTTGGGTAGATGCTATCGGCTTACATTTTTTTTTAGTCCTTGAAAAGATTTTGGCGCACACTAGTAGCTTATGTATACCGATTTTAAGTCTTTACAGCAACTTTTGTTATTGTTGTGGCGGCGTCTTTACGTTTCCTTGCGTTTTTCGTTTGTCTCCCTTTTGCCTGATCCTATAATCTATTTGCCAGCCTCCTTTCGGATATATTTGTTTTGCATTAATTAATAAGGCGATGGTATTGTGATTCTCGGTTCCCTACAGTGGTGGTTTTTTGGTGGTTTGTTAGGTTGGCGACGAAATTACTTTGATCGTAAATGGTTGTAGTTTCCCGAAGTTTGGTTCATGATTTTATATGGTTGATTTTGTGTTAGCTCTGAGGAGCGTATTATTGTAAGTGATGGATATCTACTTCTTTTCTATAACATCAACTACATGTTTATGTTCTCCGGCAGGACAGTTATTCTACCTGTACCTGTTGTTGCTGTTCTCTTATGAGTTGTGTTCTGGTATGCTGTTTTAGAAGTTTGAGCTGTGCGTCAGGCCATAGTTTCCTCTACTGTGGTTGTCGGGGGCGACAGTTCTTTTTCTTGAATGAAGTAAAGCAAAGCACCTGTTGAGAGAATATTTTTGAGTCCTTATTCGGGTTTTTTTGGCCTTTGGGGTTTGGCTGTGGTTTTTTATTTTTCGCTTAAAATCAAAATCGGTTTCTGGGTTGGGTGCCCCGTTTCTGATTGTTCTGTTTGTATGCAGAGTATAAGTGAGCACTGGGTTGGCAAGTCCCTATGTTGGTGGCATGCTTTAAGTGTCGTCGGGTGTTGTTCGGAGGGTTTTCCGGACATGGCGATGGTTGATCCTCACCGGATCATTATGTTGTTCTATTATTTTGTAATTAATTAAGTTCAGTCGGGTCTTGGATTGTCTTTGAGAGGAATGTGATTAATTTAGATCGAGAAGGGAAAGTGTGTACATGATATTTAAGATGTAGAAAGGCTTAAGCGGTCCAGGGCGGGCCCCAGCTCCAGTGCGGCCATCCGTCGGTCCGGCGCGTGGCCGTGCGTGTGTCACGGTTTCGCCGGGAAGACAGATATTGCGAATACCTAGTTACTGCTGGGTGAAGGCGTTGTGTGGGGTCGTGTTTCTTGGTGCTTTGGTCTTTGGTCGGTTGCGGGTGTGTATGTATATAGTTTCTGTGGGTTGGGTTGTGTGGGTGTGTGTGTGTTGAGATGGTTGATGCGTTGGATTTCAGGTTTCTGAGAATACGTACTACTCTGCGGCCGTCCTCCTTGTGAACATACTTATCTGGGGGGTCATAATGAATAGGAAAGTCATATTGTTAGTTAGTTGGCAATTAGGAAGTGTGTGTGATGGTGCTAAAAGGTGTAGAAGGTAGAGATGTCAGGTACAGGCGAATGTGGTTTGGAATTGAAGAACGGTTGAATCGAAGCGTGTTAAAGGTGGAATTGAATAAGAAAGCGTCTCGGTTAATGTACTGACAATAGCAAAATGAATAAAATGTAAATTTCCCTTCCTTTATACATCTACACATGGGTGTTAAGTCTTATGAAGTAGAAGATCTCTTGGATATATATTTAGAGGGGGTAGTCGGTAAAGAGAATACTAACGGTGCTATCGCTAGCATCGTAGAATAACTAAAGAGGTACCAATGAATCCAGTTTTGGACTGCCAAGGACGACCATTTTAGGATGATGGAGACATTGGCTACAAAGGAAATTGGGAGGGAAGCGGTCTTCTGGGAAGAGGAAAGTCGTGGCGTGAAAGGTTTGAAGCAATGCTACGATGAAAGGGACATCTGCTATAGAATAATGAATGAGGGATGGTGCTTCTTGTAACTCGATGGAAATGGGATGTGAGGGGAGTGTGGAAAGATAACTTCGAGAATCTGCACATCGTGCGTTCTGATGGTAACAGTGCTAGAAGAATAGGTATTTTGGAGGGACTTGTAGGTTTTAGTAAGGGAGGAGTATATGGGTAGAGTTTGAGAAAGTTGAAGAAATGGTAATCTGCAGGTATAGATGAAATTACTGAGTGAGATTTGGATCAAGAGCGGTAGGCGAGATTGGTTGGATTGGATTTGGAGGTTCGGAAAATGTGTAATAAATGCGTTTATTTGGGGGGTATTATTGTTTTCCAAGGGATGGAGTGTGTATTGCAGAATATAGTACCCCTTATATAGGGTAAGTTTTGTCGTTGGACGAAAAGCGCGAAAAACTTGTATGAAATTAATAGGCGGAATAAGCTTTTATATGATGTGTGTGATTTTTGTGGACACGGTTATCGATCACTGTCCTACGGCGGTTTTGTTGCGTCGAACAAGTTCGTTGCCCGGTTCGTTTTTCGAGTGATCCCCTGCAGGGGACTGAAATTGGTGAGGAGCGGAAGACACAAGGTGCAGTCTTAGCCGAGTAGGTTAGATTCGGATGTGTGGAGTTCCCAAGATCCACTTTACATTGATAACAAATAGAATGAGAAACAGAGCCGCGAGAAAAGAATAATATTTATTCACTAAATTTCACGAATGCAAATTATCCAGTCAGGCGTACACTTCATAGACTCAACGCTATCTTCACCGGGCCTTGAAGCTTTATTGGCTAGTTGTAATTTATAGTGATATATTTGGTTGTTGGTTCGGTTGATGCTTCTGAAATGTTGTACTGCCAACCACCACCGCTATGTTATAGCACGATAGCGAAAAGCCGAGTCGTCGCTGAACAGATAAATACATAAACCTCGGTTACTCACTCCCGCGTAAGCACTTGGTTTACAGGATTCAATAGGATTACGGACATCCCCCCCGTCCCACTGGAGACACCCCACGGGTCCTGCCATGCCGTTTTATCGTCGCGTTCATTCCCTTTTATGTGGTTATTGTCAAATTCATGTTCATTTATCTCTCTTGGATGGGGTTGATTCTGAATACGATATTTCCCGCGGTGTTGGCCTTTTTCGAGTGTGCAGGTATATGGTGTTAGTAATTTTGAGAGATTGAAATTCGGGACCCCCTGCCCCACTCGAGCGCATGAGTCGGATGGGTGCCACCACTCAAACCTATTATTTACCACACCAACATCGATGATTTGGTTCTGCTGTGGCGAATCTGAAGATCCCGAGTTTAGCAAGGACACATTCACTCCCTTTAGGGTTTTTAGATCCCCACCTGCAGCTCAGTATGTATTTGGCAGGGTTGGTGTACATAGAAGGAGGGGTCTTTTTGTAAACGCTAACATCCCGTTAGAGTATAGATAAGGTATGGTTGTGAGCTGAGGAACAAGTCTCTTAAATAGTGTGAGAGTTATGTTAAGTTACTGGTGACGCCCAAGCACACACCTGCGACGCAGTGTCTGAGTTTAACATATCTAACATAGCGCGTATGTGTTCCCACGGCCACACCCCACATCATGAGAAGGGACGCCGTAATGCAATGGCACCGAGGCATGTAGGTCCGAGCCGCCCAAACACAGTATGCTGAATTCACCCCCCACAGCGCCACGGGAAGGAATGCTAGGTGAACACTTACTTAACAATTCGTCCTCGGTCGACACAATTTCGCTTTTTGGGATTCTCTCGTATAATGAGGACTGACACTCCCGTTGTGGAGATGCTGCTAGATCTTTTCAAACTTATGGCTTGTTGAGGCTGCTTGTGTTTTGTTGATGGCACCTCCACCCTATGGATGCCTCCGCTTTTGGGCTGCCCCGCTGCTGCCTCCACGCTTCTCTACTTGGGTCTTGTATGGTATGGTAGTGAGACTATTTGGTCTTGGAATGATCAGAAAGGCTTTATATGGTTGATGCTGAAGTCATCATCTTTTGTGTAACTTCTTAGACCATGGCAACAATTTCCTTTTATGGGCGCGGGACTCCAATGCTTAGTTGCTTCCCTGCTGAGATAGAATTTATATTTTAGAACATGATGGATCATGAACCTTCATTTTATCATGTGTTGTGTGGCGCGTGCGTGGTCAGCATATATTCATGGAAGCGCTAATGAGAGACCATTATACATCTAGACACAATACGGCATGTTGAGCATAATGGTATTGGTTTGCTCTTCTTGATGGAATTAGGATGCCAAGAACGCATAAAGTGACGCGTACTGCTGTATTAAACCCGGATGCGAATATCAACGTGGCGAGTGTAGCTTGGAACCCCGAACAAGGCTCGAACAACGCGGACCGAAGAAGAACGTGGATTGAGTCGGAGAACCGAACGTCCTGAATGGGAGAGACAATACGTGCAGATCATTGCTAGACCCAGCCACGCACTAGATCGAAGAATAGGTTCGTATAACCAGGAGTGTAAATGGCGGGGGATTTAATACTGAGGCAGGTATTCGGTTGTGGCCCTACTCCTATGCGGCCCAAGGGAATGAACCCTTAAATTGACGATTTACGAAAATATATTCGAATATTATAATAATTCCTATATGTCTCGTGATGTTACGGTTCCACGCCTGTCCTCATTGTAAGCTTCGACCCCGCGGGAGTTTTATTTTTTGGCGTCGGCAGCTGCCGGGGATCAGGTGTGGGTGCCGGCGGGCGCGAGGATGTAAAAATACTGGTTATCGTCGCCTGCGGCGCAGCCGGCGGCGGGGGGCCGGGGACGCTAACGCGTCTGGGCGGTTGCTGCTTGGTTTCGAGCTTATTTTATGCGGGTGGGGCTGCTCTCACTTCTCTGCGTGAGCTCGCCCTGTGTTGTCTTTTAGCTCTCGAGTACCTGCCCCGCTCTCATTCGAATAATACTACTCAAAATCCAGCGTTACTCCCCATTCTTTTGTTCGAGCGGCTTCCCACGCTTACAAGAATTTGATAGGGATTAATACACTGAGTTCTTGGGTCTAAACACGCACAAAGACAAACATCCACACAGCACCTATAGTCCTATCATCATATAACAATAACAACTTAAGTACACATAACGTATTAATATTTCCACTACTGAATACGTCTATATCCAATTACTTCCGCCTAATCTAACATACTATCAGTCAATAACGCGACATATAACATATATAGGGAACCCCGACTCAAACTATCTCAAAACGTTACGGCCACATTTTATTCACTTTATTTAACCTTCTTATAAGCATTTATTTACGAGATTCCTCATTTTATATTATAGTTTAAAAATAGCCATATTTTACACTAAAATACATTGAGGAGTGAGAATTACTCTGATTCTTTTCATCTAATATTAGTGATTTACTTTAGATGTCACTCACTTGAGGTAACTTATCATAGTCTACACAAAAGCTCATTTCATACGTTGATAGCTTAATCTAGTGAATCATAATATAATTTTTGTCCAGGCATTAAGTAGCTCTTCAATAGTCCCAAGTAATCCGGGCAGACACACAGTGGGTTGCAGTTTTGTGTTCTATAAACTCATTGTCTGACATTCAGGCTTACGATCGCTTTCGGTTATGACACGGTCCTCTTGCAAAAACAAGTCTAGCTAAATTAAGAGTTAAACAATCAACCAACTCTTTTCCACGAAGCGGTGACCTGTTTTGCCTATGACCTCAGGTTGCGGAGCGGTGTTTACACCTTTTACCTGGTGACGTCCTGCTAGTAATTAGAACCGCACGATATAACAAACCTTGCACAATTTTTAATCGTAGTGCTCGCGTGCTACTTTGCTTGGGTCAGTGTACTTTTGGTCCCCATGCGCCCCCATTGCAAGGGACATTGATTTAATTCTTCAGAGCCAGACTGTTATTAAGCCGCGCAGCCTTTTTGTTAATTTTCCCTTAAGTTACAAGCTAAAAAAGGGCTTTCGCGTGTCATACCCCGTGCACTAGTCTGATGTGCCGGTGCTAGGGGCTGGTCCTCTCCGATTTACTGCTTTGCTAACTTGTTTTTCCTCAATTCTCATGTGAGACATAGTACGACTCACTTGTAGAACAGTTATAATCCACACTTTATAACGCGAGCAAAGGACACAGTAATAACTTAATGAACTTAATGACAAACTCAGGTGACAAACCTGTTTTTGTTAGCCCTACCTCGTAACTTGTACTACCCCCCCAAGAAATGATTGTGTTGGTAATATACCATATAAACCACTACAACATAATTATCTAAAGTGGTATTAACTATATTACTATTATATGGTTCCATAAACGATTAGATTATATTAATATTATACTTATTATTATATTATTACATCCTCATATTGCCATTTAGTTATTTAATATAATATTGGTCAATGTATAAGTAATACTTAATATGTATTCTATCTATAGTCAATCCCCACAAATTTATTTTATAATACTGATTATCTTTTCCAATTACGTCATGTTTTGTTGGATTACGATTACTAATTCACACTATTGTGCGTGTTAATGTTTAAGTTAAATTTACTCAGGAGTGTGTGCTGGTTGACGTTCAGATGAAATCTTATCTCTCCCGTGCTGATAAGAAGTCGTGGAGCAGTCGTGGAAGGGTAGTAAGTCTTCAACTTATGGGTAGCAGTTTTGCTGACGTGTGAGATGTAAGTATCTGTTGGTCGGACTGTAGGTGTAGTCTTGCTTGGTGGTGGGGAGATCGGTTTTTTTCGGTTCGCGTCGCAAGAGAAGGCGATTGTTTCGATTCGATCTGGTGTCATAGTGATGTGTTGCTAAATAGCGAATTATTCGTCAAGTGTTGCGTTCACGGATGTTTTCCCTTTACAGTGCTTAGACTGACTACCACCTGGTTAGGATGCTACTCCGAATGCTAGCGGCAGTGTGCCTTTTGTGCATATCTATGAAGAGTTAAGTGAACTGTTCTAGCATTACCTGTGTATTCGATTGGCTGAGCGCTATATCTTTCGAGTTGTAATCATATAGGGGTTCGTGGGATCCTTTATATCACACTCGGGAACGCTGGTTTTTGTACCGAAGTAAACCTTATTTACAACGACATTAGGTCCTCAGTAGTTCATTCCCTCGTTAAAATAATATATATACTAACGCCCTATACGTTCATATAAATGACCATTCCTGAATTAACAACAGCAATTATAACTATATAGCTGCAACCTGTACGGATCTCATTTGCAAGCTAGGCCGTTACAGAAACTCCGGTTGGATGGTATCGAAATTTACAGAGCGGAAGTGGGAAATTCAATTAATGGGTAAAGTCACCATTTCAGCCTGGTACGCCAGTTTAAGAACGACCAATCTGCCTGAAGGCCGAGAGCTGCGCACGCGATTCTGGCCATGTAAGTCCCTTAGGCAGCCTCCGGTGCGGAGAGACAAGCATCGCCACGAACACCGCAGCATTTTACCTCAATCGTGCCATGCCGATACTACAAATCCCTCAAATTACATTATAAAGGGAACTACTAATTCGTAGATAGTTAGTGAGCGCAACTCCTCTGTCCCGATGTTCACGTGAGCGCACTGTCGGCAGGAACGGAGGTCCAAAGAGATGTTCAGGCGAGATATACACCAGCAAGGTATCCGTCATCAACAGAAGGATACAAACATCTCTGGTCTGCGGAGTAAGCCAAGGAGTTACTTTACTAGACACTGTAAAACTTTCTCCTTCAGTTCGCTCTAATAAATTATCTATTAACAAAAGTTTTCTCCTCAACAAAAAATTCGGAATGAAGCCTCAAATGAAGATACAATTTGATCTTAAGAGTAATCTTCGACTAACCAATACCTGCATTAATTCCTACAACTCCCTTGGCATTGTGAAGTATATCCGCTCATATAGTGAATTTCCTGCGCTCCTAGCATTATTTACTTCAATAATCTTAATCTAAACACTCGGGTGACATCCTTCTAATGTTTTACTATATGAACGAAAGTTCTCTGTTCAATGGCCACTGCACTTTAAATCTAACATCATTTCTCTAACCACACGGGAGTTAACCCAAAATATTCAAGTATTACCCGTTTTGTTTTTAAGATGTACGGTTAAGGTAGTGTTTTAGATGTGCAGAACGTTTCTCACTGATTATAACGATAATATGTTTACCATGTTACAGTTTGTCTTATATGGATTTTGAGTTAACAGAAACTGCTGCTTACCTATTCGATTTGGCCCAAAACACATAATCGAAAATATTTCAAATTTTTGAAACAAAATAGCAATGTATGAAGCAGAAGAGGGCAAATCGTGCTTTCAGAGAAACCTTGGTGTCTTGGTGCTCGGCATATTTTACCATAAGTAAGGTTGTTATTATTAGTGTTACTACCTAATTTCCAAGAATGAATAAGAATGCGTGTGAGAGGGGTGGTGGACAGAAAATCCAAGGTAAGTGTTCGTGGCGTAGAGCGCGTGGGAGGAGGCAAAATGACAGGTCGATGTTTTTT
>JABUQX010039869.1:10000-17500 GCA_015478945.1 Trachelipus rathkii | reverse complement strand
GCAACTCTTTGTCCGGATCGAGCTCCATCATTTTAAAATTATTCGATTTCAATAGTAATTTATTCAATAGTAAAAATATTTTTTGTGGAAAAAAATTTCTTCAATTGGCTAAGCATTGTTTTCAAATTTTTTTCCCAGAAATTGCGGCACTAATTTAACATTTAACTTTCTTTAATGAAATCTATTATGCCAACTTTACCCAAATTTCATAAAATTCCATATCATACATTTCTTCAAACATCGGTTTGCATATCAAGAATTTCAATAAAAGTCACGTCACACTACCTACTCTTTAATATATATTTTATTTGTGTTGTTTGCAAGACACAAAATATGAAAGTAATAAAACTCAAAAAAAAAAACAAAAAAAAAAAACTTTTGAAATGTTTTAATTTAAGTTAAAAAATATTTTGTGTAAAACGTGTTTTTAAAATGTTGTGATAACGTTTTAGAAACATTTTTAATATACATTGAAAAAAATTATTCGATTTTTTTTTATATAAATATATGAATTTCATTTTAGTATAGCTTGTAATTGTAAAACGTGCATATTTAACGTTTTAAAAAATAAATTTTTCTGTTGAGAAAGTAAGTTTTATCGAAACGTTTTATTAAAGACAGTTTTAAGAATCGATAAATAAACATTTTGTATACCAAAATAAAACGTTTTGAAAACGTCGAATTGTTTTGTGGGGGAATAATATAAACTTTTTGATATAGTATATTAAATAAATGAAAACTGTATTAAGGTTTGTTTTTCGTATGTACAGTAAATTATTATACATTTGTTGATTAATAAATTAAAAACACAATGACAGAATGACGATTTAAATACATTCTGACTTTCTTTTTATATCGTTACACAAAAATGGATTTAGAAATGTAGTTGAGAAATTACCCTGACTTTACAGCCACGATTGTAAGTGAAGCAAACTAGCTTTATTCTTTCATTTGTACATGTTACAATTGTGTGTGTGTGGCAATTAAATGTTAACAATATCCTATATTAACTTTAAATTCCATTGGCAACCTATATATGTAAAACTTTCACAACAAAATTCAATTACGGATTATGTGGAAATTATGTTAAGATTTAAAATATTGTCACATTGAATATATTCACGTGTATTAGAAAAGTTTTTAGTAGCAGGACTG
The DNA here is from genome assembly GCA_015478945.1 of Trachelipus rathkii. Classification (NCBI taxonomy): domain Eukaryota; kingdom Metazoa; phylum Arthropoda; class Malacostraca; order Isopoda; family Trachelipodidae; genus Trachelipus; species Trachelipus rathkii. Next base: position 16,345 of record JABUQX010039869.1, on the reverse strand, counting down.
AATGTATTGATAAATCTAAATTCCCACCAAAAGAACGTTTAAATCTCTCTATATAATTGATTGATGACTCCTTGTAAAAAGTATTTTTTACCCTAAAATGATCAAAATAAAAGTACTTGTAAATTTCCTCCCAGAAACACTGTAAAAAAATTATTTTATTAAAATCTCTTGAGCAATTTTACGAGATATATAAATGTAGTATGACGTATATTTATTGTTTTACAAAGTAAATTTAGATTCTGCTATCCGGAGGCCGGATATAATATCCAGTGCACCCCATTTATATATATATATATATATATATATATATATTGGGTGAGGTGTGTCCTTCCTCCCACAAACCGAAAGCGCTGCACACGAGTGATACCTTGCACGCCTCCTATTGGCCGCCACACAATATCACATCACACTCACTTATGTCACGGGAATCCCCCTCCTCATTTGCAAATTTTAACCGTAGTCATACCCCGCAATTTTGTTCGCCCATATCTTCATTCATTGTTCCCAGCTGGACCCTATTCGCCGTCCTAATTTCCTACTTTACGATCAATAACACCTTCCAAAAGATTATCCATATCTTATCCGAATCTTCCACTTTAGGCAGTAAACTATTTCTTCGTATCTCCCAAGAAGGGAATTTTCTTCAAAATTTTAATTTTGTTATGTAACTATTGGCTAATTTTAATGCAAGATGCACTTTTATTTATGTTTTAATTTAAATTTTTGACTGAACTGATATTCATTTCACCATTCAAATCTTCCTTTGACGTTTGAAATATGTATGCGGCCAGGCCCCCCCCTCCCCATGACTGTTGATTTTTCAGCCAGTATGGGCAGCTTCTTGTGAGGCCATGGTGGGGTCTTGTAACACTGACTCAAAATATATATATATATATATAATATATATATATATATATATCTATATATATATATATATATTATATATATATATATATACTATATATATATATATATATAATATAGTAATATTATATATATTAATATATTATATATATATATATATTATATTGTTGGTACATAATAATAAATAGTGTATAATAATGTGGCATGCAGACGAAAATTCTCAGATTATTTTGGGTCCACTAAGGTCATTGTAACAACCCCGAGTCTATCGAGTTTTGTAACATGTAAGCCACGAAATTTTTATTAATCGTCTCGTCTAATGGATGTCTTGCACGCATGCTACGGCTGTTGATTATTACTCTTTTTGCCTTTATATAAAGAGCTATTTTAAGCATTTGTTTGCTCATTAATATCGTTTCTATATGTGCGGTGAGTAACACAGTGACATATCCATTTTTCTTTTAGAAGTAAAATATTAGTATGAAATGCTAAGTATATGAGATGGAAACGGTGTGGGCCCGTAGTGAGGTAGCCGGTTTTCGTGAAGTATATATATTTTTTTATATTATAATTTTTATATTGTAATTAGCTAGCTTGTTATCATGGTATAAGCCACGGGTTGTATAACCAGTGTTTATATATTTTTGAATACCCATCCCTTAGTAGAAGACCTAACGCTCAATTTTTTATCTAAAATAAAGTTTAACCAAATTTATCTACCTACTCTGGCTATGCTCGTTTCAGATACTAAAGTCATCATTTATTGCATTAAACAGCTACATAGTTCAAAGAATTATGGTCAATTTTTATATCTTTATTATAGTAATTAATTATTTCGTGATAAATTACTTATACAATATATCAATATTTTATAGATAAAGGGGGTCCTTTTTATGGGCTCAAATTTATGAGCCCTGAATTTGTCAAACATTCTTGTCGCTGAATATATCTGATCCTTTTGAATCTGAAGTTTAATTATTCACATCCTCGCTTCTAAATGTCCCACTGATGACAGCTAATATATATATTATATATATATATGTATTATTTATATATATATATATATATATTTATATATATATATATATATATATAATATAATATATATATATATATGGTTCTCCTACTGATAAAAAATTTCTGGCCCTTGCCAAAAACATCTCTCTACAACTTTTGTAAATCTGCCTTTCCTCCCTTATTCGCTCTGAACATTCTGTTGCTTTCGCTCCTTCTGAAAAGGCTAATCTCTTCGCCCTCCTTTTTTCATCTAATTCTACCATGGACGATTCTGGCATCCCTCCTCCTACTCCTTCTCCTCTCAGGTTTCCCCATGACTTTACGCTGTATTACACATGATCGTTGTGCATGAAATCCTTGAGTTTATGAACGGAAGGAAAGGCTAGTGCCCCAAACATTTTTTTCCCCGTGTTTTGAGGGAGTTTGCTTTCGAGCTGACCGCTGTCCTCGTTCAACTCTACTCTTTATGTCTTAATACTAATACTTTTTCCTCAGGGGCTGGAAGCGCGCATCTGTCACAGACTGCAACCCCAATAAAAGTAGCCGATACTAATCCTTTCGAACTATCGCCCAGCTGCGCGAATTTCTATCTAAAATTTCGTCATCTTGCCGTCACCCATCGCTTCCCTGCATCACACTGCGTCTCATTCCCTTCTTTCAGATCATCAGTATGGCTTTCGACGTTCGAGGTCAACTGGTGACATACTTTCCTATCTAACTGATTTATGGTCTTCTTCCCTTAGGGACTATGGGGAGTCTTGGGTGGTGGTGCATTTGACATATCCAAGGCCTTTGATCGGGTTTGGCATGCCGTCACTGCTCTTAAGATCCTTCCTTTGGGTTTTCCTCCATCTCTTTGCTACTTTGTCTAGTTTTTCTCTCTGAATCGCTCATATCAGCTCTTGTTGATGGAGCGTCCTCTTCCTCCTTTCCTGTTAATTGTGGTGTTCCTCAAGGTTCTGTTCTATCTCCAACTTTATTCCTACTTTTCATCAACGATCTCCTCAGCTGTACTTCCAACTCTGTTCACTCTTATGCCGATGACTCAACTCTCCATTCTTTCTACTCGTTTCAAATCTGCTCCCTCTTTTGCGAGTTGCCTCTCGTCTTCGGCTTTCCGATTCTATTCTTGCCGATCAGGATGGAATTTCCCGGTGGGGTCACCGCAACCTTTGGAAACTTACGTCAAATAAAAACCACATTTCGACATTCTCCCTCCTGCAAAAACCCTCCGACCTTTTCCTATTTTATTCGACGGTTCTCAAACGTCTCTCCTGTGAATAACATAAACATTCTTGGTTTTAAGCATAAACAACAAATTATACTTGGAAACCTTCAATATTTCTATGGTTGCTAAGGTGGCCTCAAAGAAGCTGGGAGTTCTGTTCAGGTTGCAGGAATTTTTTTTTATTTGAACAGCTTACTACAGTTATATAAGGTTTTATTCCCGCCCTTGTATGGAGTACTGTTCTCACCTTTTGGGGGGCTCCGGCTCTCACCGCCCTTCTATTGGATTAGGGTTGAGTCTAAAAGCTAAGAGACTAATAAACTGTCCCTTACTTTCAAACTCTCTTGACCCTCTATCTCTGCGACGTAACGTTGGCGCTCTATCCCTTTTCTATAGGTACTACGGGGGCAGATGCTCGGGGGAGTTGACCTCTCGCATTCTACCACCCTTGCGTCGCCCTCGTAGCACAAAGGGTGCCTTGCTCTCGCACGAATTCTGCGTGAGTATTGCGAACCCCAGACTTGTTCGTTCGTAGTGCCCTCTTTCTTATCCAGCTACTTCTGCTTTGTGGAACTCCTTGCCTTTCTTCTGTTTTTCCAAAACTATATTTTAAAATCTTCCTCTCTTTAAAGCCCACGCCTGCGCTCACCTGAGAACTTTGCGTTAAGACTGGGGATTGGGTGGGGTTTTTTTAAATGTTTTATTTTCCGACCCCTCCTTGAGTAGGGGCTAAGCCCGTGAGTGGTGGTGATCTGTAAAAAAAAAAAAAAAAAAATATATATATATATTAAATAATATATTTATATTAGATATAGCTACAAAAATATATATATATAATATATGTATATATATATAATATATATATATATATATATATATATATATATATAAACTAATAATATATATATATTATATATATATATATCGACCATTTGCTGCAAGAACGGCATAACTCAAAAATTTCATGTTTTCCGGAAAGACATTTGAAGTTTAGTTTCAAATTACAATAGAAAGTATTGACAAACTTTATAAGAAAAAAAAGCTCTTTCGTCAGGAGATTTGGGATGGATTAAGATCTTTAAATCTCAAAAAGGATGACTAATAGTTTTGATGTAAAAACCGAAGCGTGAAAGGAGAGCGTATAAGAAACTGCTCCAATCATGAAAACCCACAGAAGCACCTACGTACGTACCTCTCTCCGATTTAGAACTGTCGGTGTAAACTGGAAGTGAGGTCGTGTGGGCGGTAGAATGGGAATAAATGTTGTCTTCTGTAAGGCCTAAAACTGCCTCAGGGCATCCATGTAAATATTTACATGGCTGACATTAAAAATTTAAGAGTTTTTGCAACAGTAAACTTCATCTATCCGCAGTTTTCATTTCACTCAGCAACAAGTTCATCAAGCGTTTCAAAAGGGTGGTGTTTAGTCTGTTTGATAATATACTGACTGTTCTTCCTTTGTTTAAGAGCATTCACCATTACAGTAGGAATGTTGTAACCATCAGAGTTGGCTAAATTTTAAACACAATCTCGTCGTAAGGAAAATAGGAGTCGAAATGATTATCAACTATAGGATGAAGCCATCTCTTTTTGAGAAGGATTTTGTCGACCAGCAGATATAAAAGTTCAATTACCATTTACGGAGAATCAAACATCCGCATATCATCTTCACGGAAAGGAAGACTTTATTCTACTTAAAAATCTCAACTTCCACTTGACGAATACCTAATCAACACGAGTATCATACCATTTCTTTTTCGCGTAGAAAGACATACTTCATGTCGAGTCAGTTCAATGTTCCAGTCGTCAAAATTTTCCTCGTCATACTTAGATGGAAATTCATGGTTCAAAACCTCTTCTTCTCGCTAAATTATTCGGCTATTTAAATTCAAAAAAAGATCATAACTTCTCTTTCTCTCCTCCACAAAATTTCCATCAATATTCATCGAAATTTACTTTTTGATATTATTGATTCACGTGATAAACTCCCACATTCGATTTCACTGCGATTGACAACTTTTATCATTTGTAATATGAATTCCATCTACTACAATCGATCAAAAGTGAGGTGGTGGTTCAGTCTGGAGGTGGACATTTTATTTCATTATGTACTACCGTAACTTATAATGCTTTGTTTCATACTAATATTTTCACTTTCCATAATAAACTAAAAACCATATTCCTCTTATATATCCACCCTGTAATGATACTACTCGTAAATCTATTTACAAATTAATCTCTGTTCTCTTAAAAAAAAATGTGGTAATCTTTTCTGTTAATCTTCTTTACGTCCTTTCTGATACCTTCCTAAGATTATGTCTTGCAATAAAATTCTTTATATTTCCATTTATGGTTCTGATGGTATAGGTTACGTTTAACTCCTGGTTCATAATGATTAATTTAAAATCTTTTGAAGATTCTCCAAGGTCGATATGTAAAAAGGATAAATGGGGGAAGGGTCATTATCAGTGCCTTGTATTCATTTATAAAGAACATTGAGACGGTTTTAGGAACCTTTATCTCACGTTTAAATATGAATTTACATTTGAGCTTTTAACATTCTTACTAGATTTACTCTCATTAAAAGGTGAAAATCTTATCGATAACATTTTCCCAAACATAGTCTCCATTTTGTTACGTTCTAGCTATTCAACGTATTATGAATAAGAAATTTGTTTATCTGCAAGATACGAATCCAGTTTCAACTTCTGAATATCATCGGCCTTAATTATTTTCAGAATACATTTTGATTTATAATTATTTTTTTTGTATTTTGACACTAGCAATTTTTTAAGTTATTTTGGAACATGTTTACTATAATATTTAGGACTTCGATTAATATCTTTAATTTTGGAATTTATTAAATATAGGTTTTGAAGTTTCGTTTTAAACTTTGATTTTCATTCAAGAATTTATTTCCGATAGGCTTTGAAGTCTCATTGCCTCATTCGATTTTGCTTAAATTTAATAATTCGTAGCAGAATTTTCCTCAGAATTTATTACAATCAAATTTTAAGATTTAATAAGGTATCGAATTTAATAATGAATTTCAAACTTTTCTTCAATTAAATATAAATTATTCATTCGTGACTTGTGTTAATTAATTAGACTCGACTTTTAGTATTAGCCCCAAAGGAAATATTCTTCTTTTAAACTTATAAATTATTTACTCTTTCCTATGAAATATTATTAGATTTACATTACAATTATTTAAATGTTTTCTTCGATTTAAACTT
>JABUQX010039869.1:0-5000 GCA_015478945.1 Trachelipus rathkii | reverse complement strand
CAATAAATGGTGTCAATGGTGATTGGTTTAAGTATTAAATAGCGGAGTGAGACAGGGTTGTGTTATGTCTCCTTGGTTATCATTTGTATATGGAATGGGTTATGAAAGAATTTCGAGGTGGGGATGGCAGGAAATGGTGTTAGGTATGATGGAGAATGGAGATGAGTGGAGGGTGCCCATACCTATTATTTGCGGGTGATTCTGGTTCTTGAGGAGCTCTGAGAAGAGAGTTTGAGAGGAATTTGGTAGAGAGATTTGGCAGGGTGTGGGTAAATGTAATAGGAGGGGTTTGAAAGTAAACGAGATTAAGAGTAAGGTTATGGTTGTGAGTGAGGAATGGCCCTCAGTGTGAAGTTTTGTTAGATGGTGAGCAGCTGGAAACAGGTGTCTGAGGTTTAAAATTATTTAGGGTAATGTTGTTGGATGAGAAGGGAACGGATGATGCTGAGTGTAGTAGGAAAGTTTTGAATGGCCGGAAGGTTGCCGTGGCATTAAATTCGTTGGGTGAATGTAAAGGAACTAAGTCTTGAGTGTGCTAGGTTCTTAGCAGAGGTAATGTTGTTACCTGTATCTATTGTATAGTAAAGTGGAGACTATGGTCTGGAATAAGAAGTATACGATCTAAAGTTCAATGTGTTTCAGATGGACAATCTTAGGGGCAGCTAAGGTGTGAGAAGATTGATAAAAATGAGGAATGAACTTATTAGAGAGTTGTGTGGTGTTGAAGAAAGGGGTAAATGAGAGAATAATGAAAGTATGTTGAGATGGTTTGGTCATGTGGAAAAGGATGAATGATAGTCAAGAAACGAAAGATATATATATAACTATATATTATATATATTATATATATATATATATTATATACATATATATATATATATATATATATATATATATATTATTCTTCTTCCTTCATCTTCCTTTATTTTTCCCAGAATGGGAGTAAGGTGCGCGACGGACATCGGAAAAGAAAAGCAGTATAAGAACATGACAAAAGAAAAGAAAGCCCAGCCTTACCCGCCCCTCTGTACCATTAATTAGTGAGAACTCGTCGCAGTCAGAAAATCCACCCTAAAGTTTCATGGGACACGATGGAGCCTCACTATGGTAGATCGTCAATGTAAGGGTTTATCCCCCTTCACCCAGGTGGGCCACAACCATTACCCCCTCACAAAAACTCTGCCATTCACTCCTGTTATACAGCTTTCTTCTCGCCTCTACCAAACTCAAATTTCTCTCCTTCAAACATTTCTTTTATTGACTCCATCCACTTTTTCTTTGGTCTCCAGCCGGTCGGGTCGGTCCCCAACACACTCGCCACTATACAATCGCGCTTAACCAACCGACTATCATCATCCTTTCCATATGCCAAACCATCTCAAACATACTTTTCATTTATTCTCTATTTACCCCTTTCTTCACACCACACTAATACTAATAAGCTTCATTCCTCATTTTATCAATTCTTCTTCAACACCTACTAACACGCCCCTAGAATTGTCCATCTGAACACAATTGAACTTTAGATCTATACTTCTTATTCAGACCATAAGTCTCACTACTAACAATAACACAGGTAAAAACATACCCTGCATGTAAGACCCGTAGCACACGCAAAGACCTTAGTCCCTTTAACATTCACCAACGACTTTTAATTGTAACAGCCAACCTCCTGCCTTCACAACTTTCTACACACTCTGCAAACGTCCGTTTCCCTTCTCATCCAACATAATACCCTAAATATTTAAACCTCAGACACTTGCTTCCAGCTGCTCACCATCTAACATAACTTCACACTGAGGACTGTCCTCACTCACAACCATAACCTTACTCTTATCTACGTTTACTTTCAAACCCCTCCTTTTACATACCCTGCCAAATCTCTCTACCAATCCTCTCAAACTCCCTTCAGATTCGCCACACAAAAAAATAATCATCCGCATATAAATAGGTAGGGCACCCATCACTCTCTTCTCCATCCATTCTAACACCATTTTCCTGCCATCCCCACCTCGAATTTTTTAAATCCCACCTATATACAAATTGAATAACCAAGGAGACAACACAATCCTGTCTCACTCCGCTATTAATCCTAAACCAATCACCATTGACACCATTTATTCTTCCACACGCTTCACTATCGTCATACATACTTTTGATTCCATTCAGAAGCCTACCACCAACACCATATATCACTAACACCTGCCATAATGCTTCCCTATTAACTCTATCATACGCCTGTTGCAAATCCATAAAACCTAAATATAATTTATTCTTCTTCTCCCTCATTTTCTCAATCATTTGTTTCAATGTAAAGATTTGATCCACACATCCTCTACCACTCCTAAACGCACCTTGTTCTTCACTAATCAGTCCTTCAGTCACTCGACGTAACTCTTTCGAGCAAAATTACCAGCATAATAACCTTCTACAACCTCATAAAACTATTCCGCCTTAATTTCTTCTCACCAGTTCCGCACTTTTCTCCGCTTAACCCTTATATAGGGTCACAATTACCGCTCTCCTCCAATCCCTTGACCTATACCCCTCCATAAACGCTTATTACACAACTCCAAATCCAATCAATCACCACTCGTCTCGCCTCGTTCTTGATCATTTCATCCAGTAATTTCTCATCTATACCTGCAGATTAACCATTCTTCAACTTTCTCACTCTACCCATTACTCCTCCTTACTAATAACCTCATCTCCAAAAATACCTATTCCTCTTGCACCATCAAACCCACACACATTCACTAATCACCTCTTCAATTACTGTTAATATTGTGCAGATTTTCGAAGTGTTCTTTCCACCCCCCCTCACATCCCACATTTCAAATCAGTTACCAAAATCACCATCCTTATTCCATATATTCTAAGCAGATTCCCCCTTTCTCATTCTTAAACCTTTCGCGCTTCCTTCCAGAAGACTTCTATTCCATTGTAAGTCGCCATTCATCCTCCTTCAAACTGTTCATTTACCCTCAAGTTTCTCCTACGTATGGCACTTTTAGTATTTTCTTTTTTTCCTCCCTTATATAATTCAAAGCATCTTTCTTTTGAGACTCATCATGGGCTTTTAGTACATTCAACCACGCCTTCTTTTTTACCTTTAACAGCTTTCATCACCTCTTCATTCCACCATTTCACTGTTTAACATTCTTACTTCCTAACTTTAGCACAATCCACACACTTTCCTTTGCAATCTACTTAATCAATTGCTTCCTTTCATTTGCCCCCAAGATTGTTCACGTATCAACTTGTTTCACAATTCAAACCCGAATTTACTAGCGAGCGCGTCATTTACATACTTATCCTTAATTGTCCGTTGTTCCACTTAACTTTTCACTCTTAAATTTACCTACTTCGATTTCGTATCACCTCCTCTCGCATCCAAGCCCCACTAACGTTTAATTTACATAGAAACACATAAATGATCCGATAATCCATTCCTAAACCCCTCACTGATTTAACCATCCAACACATACCTCAACATCTCCTTCTTCACCACACAAAATCAATCATACTTTTTTCACTTCAATACCATCTCTACTTACACCAACTCTAGTATACGTACTGGATACTCTTGTGTTTAAAGAAGTATTACTTATCACACATACCTCTCTCTTCACAGAAATCAATAACCTTCCTACCATTTCTCCTTTTCTCCCGCCACCCCAAACCAGCTGTTATACCATCCCTTTTTTTTGATCACCTATCCAACCATTCAGAATCGCCCAACACTATCAATCTGAAGCTCCTACTTCACCCCATCCCAGAGAATCATTCAGATTATCCCAAAAAATCGTACTCTCTCCAACGTTTCCCTCAGATGGACTCAATACGTCACAACCACATCATACCTTGACCTTTTCAAAACTTAAATTTAACCAATAGAATTCTAGGACTCACACACACAAAGTCTACCGTAGCTTTGTACCACAGGTCACTCATCAAAATTGCAACGCCTTCTCTCCTCTCTCATACCTTTCCACACAACAGCACACACACATTTCACACCACCACCAGTCATTTTCACCGTTTCCTTTCATCTTTCTTTCAGTCCCAACAGCGAGCAAATCAAATTTGCCCTTTCCAAATACATACATCCATCTCCTCTCTCCTCAACATTTATTCCTCTGATATTTCCATGTACCCATACGATTCATACAATTTTCCCGAAAGATAGGTCGTTTACAGGCGAATCCCGATACTTATATAACTTTTTGCGTATATATATAATATATATATATATTAATATATATATATATTATATATATATATATATATATACTTATATATTATATATACTATATATATACTATATATATATATTAGAATATATATATATATATATAATATATATTATATATTATATATATATATATATATTATAATATATATAATATATCTTTCTAAATATATATATATATACTATATATATATATATATATATATATAATATATATATATATATAGTATATATATATATATATATATATTAATATATTATATTATATATATATATTATATATAAATATATATATATATATATATATAATATATATATAATATTATTAGATATATATATAATATATATATATATATATAATATATTATTATATAATTATTTCTATATATATATATATATATATATATATATATATAATATATATATTATATATATATTATATATATATATATTTATATACGTATTATAATATATATATATATATATATATATATAATATATATATATAAATATATATATATATATATATATATATATATATATATTATATATATATATATATATATATGATATATATAATTATATAATATATATATATATAATATAATACTTATATATATATATTCTAATATATATATATATATATATATTATATATATATATATAATATATATATAATATATATATATATATATATATATATATTATAATTATTAGAATATATATATATATATATATATATATATAA
>JABUQX010039868.1:0-31952 GCA_015478945.1 Trachelipus rathkii | reverse complement strand
AATAAATTCCCAAACCGCGTAGGTGCAAAGGTAAAAGACGTTAAAATAAAGCTTCTTTAATAAAGTTTCCAAAAAAAAACTACATTTGTTCGATAACGTGATTAGCGACCTAATTATTGTCCATAAAAAAAAACGGCCCACACCAAAGATATGTTGGCTCTCGTATTCAGGACTTGTTTACAGAAAAAAAAATCTAATAAATTTCCCCAACCCCGTAGGTAATAGAGTACAAGAATACAATTCATTTCCTTTAATCAAATTTTCGATTTTTTTTCTCAATTCTTAACTTTTAAACGCCTGAAATTATGTCTTTAAAATTGGGCCGGCCTACATTCAGATATGTTGGCTTTCTTACAAGGGAGATGCTTTATAAAAAAAGTGAAAATTAAATTCCAAAACCACTTACTACCAAGTTATAAGATTTACAATCTTGCTGCTTTAATAAAATTTTTCGAAAGAATTGCCTTATTTTTTTTACTTTTTAACGATCTAATATTGTCAATGTTTTTAAAACAAACACATCCAGATATGCTGGTCTTCTTGCTTAAAAGGAAATGCTTTATAAAATGACACATATAAATAAATTCCCCAAACCCGTAGGTGCATAGGTAAAAGAGTTTAAATAAAGCTTCTTTAATGCAAAGTTCAAAAAAAAAACTACATGATAGAGTTGACATTATAGCGACCTAATTAAGGTGCATTATAAAAATGAAACGGCTCACATCAGGATATGTTGGCTCTCTTATTTAGGACGTGTATATGAAATAAAATTCTAAATAAGTTACCAACCACCGTAGGTACAAGTTACAAAAAGTTACAATTGTTCTTTTATTTATAATTTCCAAAATTTTCTCAATTCTTAACGTTTAAACGACGACTTAAATTATGTCTTAGAAATGAGCGACCTACATCCAGATATGTGGCCGCTACATGGGAGATGCTTTATAAGAACCAAAAGTAAAATTAAATTCCCAAACAACGTACGTACCAAGTTATAAGAGCTACAATCTTGCTGCTTTAATAAAAAATTTTTCCGAAAGAATTGCATTATTTTTTTAACTTTAACGACCATAATATTGGTCTAGTTTTTAAACGGAGCACATCCAGATATGCTGTCTCTCTTGCTTTAGAAAATACTTTATAAAAAAACAAATATAAAAAAATCCCAAACCCCGTAGGTGCAAAGTAAAAGAGTTAAATAAAGCTTCTTTAATCAAATTTTTCAACAAAAAAAAAAAAACTCCATTTTTTTTAAAACATTTTTTGCGAACTAAATTATGGCCAATAAATAAAACGACCCACATACAAGATACGTGGCCTCTTATTCAGGGACTGCTTTGATTGAAATTAATTCTTAATAAATGTCCAAAAGCCCGTACGTATTAAGTTAGAAGAATTACAATCTTGTTTCTTTTATTCAAATTTTTTTACGAATTTTTTTCTCAATTCTTAACTTTTAAACGACTTAAATTGTCTCTAAAATGAGCCGGCCTACATCCAAATATGTTAATTTTCACATTGGGAGATGCTTTATAAAAAACAAAAGTAAAATTAAATCAAAACCCAGACGTATAAAGTTATAAGAGCTACTATCTTTCTGCTTTAATAAAATCTTCCGACAGAAATGCATTATTTTTTAACTTCTTTTAACATCTAATGGTCTATGTTTTTAAACGGCCCACCCCCAGATATGCTGTCTTGCTGCTTAGGCAAATGTTTTATAAAATACAAATATAAAAATCCCAAACCCGTAGGTGCAAAGGTAAAAGGAGTTTTAATAATAAAGATAACTTATAACAAATTTTCCAAAAAAAACTACATTATTTTTAAAACATGTTTAGCGACCTAATTAAGGTGCATAAAATGAAACGGCTCACATCAAGATATGTTGGCTCTCTTATTTAGGACGTGTTATATGAATAAAAATGCTAAATAATTAACAAACACTGTAGGTACAAAAGTACAAAAGTTACAATCTTGTTCTTTATTCAAATTTTCCGATATTTTTCTCAATTCTAACTTTTAACGGACTTAAATAATGTCTTTTGTTTAAAATTGAGCCCGGCCACATCCAATATGTTTTTTGGGGCCTAATTTTTTTTTTTTCTTCTTACAAGTGAGATGCTTATAAACAAACTAAAATTAATTCCCAAACCACGTACGTACCAAGTTTTAGGCAGCTACAATTTTTGCTGCTTCAATAAATTTTTTCGAAAGAATTGCATTATTTTTTAACTTTTAACGATCTAATATTTTTCTATGTTTTTAAACGGCCCACATCCAAATATGTTGTCTCTCTTCTTAGAAAATGCGGTATAAAAAAACAATATTATAAATAGAATTCCCCAAACCCGTTGCGTGCAAAGCGTAAAAGGGTTAAAATAAGGCTTTTTTTTTAATTGAATTTTCAAAAAAAAATCTCCATTATTTTTAAAACATTTTAGCACCTTAAATTATGGTCAATAAAATAAAACAGCCCACATCAAGATATGTTGGCTCTCTTATTCAGGACTTGTCATAAAAAAATTCATAAATAAATTCCCAAACCCCGTAGGTATCAAGTAACGAGAAACAAATCATGTGACTGAAAATTTCCGAATTTTTTCTCAATTATTAACTTTTAAACGCCTTAAATTATGTCTTTAAAAATGAGCCGGCCTACATTCAGATATGTTGACTCTCTTACAAGTGAGATGCTTTTATTAAAAACAAAAAGTAAAAATAAATTTCCCCTACAGACAAATATAAGTTATAAGAGCTATAATCCTGCTGCTTTAATAAAATTTTCCTAAAAAGAAATTGCTTTAATTTTTAACTTTTTAACGATTTAATATTGGTCTATGTTTTTAAACGGCCCACACCCAGATTATGCTTTATTAAAAACAAATATAAATAAATTCCCAAACCCCGTATGTGCAAAGTAAAAAAATTAAAATAAAGCTTTTTTAATCAAATTTTTCAAAAAAAAAAAAAAAACTCCATTATTTTTAAAACATTTTAGCGACCTAATTATGGTCCATAAATAAAACGGCCTACATCAAGATATGTTCGCTCTCTTATGTAGGACGTGCCATATGATATAAAATTCTAAATAAATTCCCAAATGCCATATGTACAAAGTTATAAGAGTTACAATCTTTTTCCTTTATTCAAATTTTCCGAAATTTTTTCTCAATTCTTAACTTTTAAACACTTAAATTATGTTCTTAAAATGAACCGGCCAACTTTCAGATATGTTGGCTCTCATACAAGGAAATCTATAAACAAATTATAATTAAATTCCCAAACCACGTACGTAAAAAGTTATAAGAAAGCTTTTGACCCCCCCAAAATTCTTTTTTTTTTCTTTTTTTTCGCCTTTATAAAATTTCCGAAAGAATTGCATTATTTTTTAACTTTTTAACGACCTAAAATTGGTCTATGTTTTTAAACAGCCTACATCCAGATATACTGCCTCTCTTGCTTAGTAAATGCTTTATAAAAAACAAATATAAATAAATTCCCAAACCCCTTAGGTGCAAAGGTAAACAAGTAAATAAAGCTCTACAATAATCAAAATTTTTCCAAAAAAAAATACATTTAGTTTCAAACATTTTTTATTCACCTCCCTAAGGTCCATAAAATGAAACGTCAACATCAAGGTAAGTTAGCTCTCTTATTTACTTCGTGCTTTAGGAAATAAAATTCTAAATAAATTCCCAAACCCCGTAGTACTAAGTTACAACAATTACAATCTTGTTCGTTTATTCAAATTTTCGAAAATTTTTTCTCAATTCTTAACTTTAAACGACTTAAATTATGTCTTTAAAATGAGCCGGCCTACATTTAGATATGTTGACTCTCTTACAAGTGAGATGCTTTATAAAACAAAGTTAAAATTAAATCCCAAACCACGTATATTCATTGTTATAACAGCTATTTGATCCTTGTGCTTTCTTTAATAAAATTTTCCGAAAAAAATGTTTTAGATTTTTAACTTTTTAACGAAACTATTATTTGCTATGCCTTTTAGAACGGCCCACATCCAGATAGGGCTGTCTCTCTTGCTTTAGAAATACGTTTATAAATAACAAATATAAGTAAATAAATAAATCCCGTAGGTGCAAAGGTAAAAGGGTTAAAATAAATCTTCTTTTATCAAATTTTCAACAAAAAAAAACGTCATTATTTTTAAAAAATTAATAATTCTCTAATTATGGTTTAATAACAAATGCTACATCAAGATACACTTCAATTTAAATTAAAATCTAAATCCTATTAACATAAAATTCTATATAAATTGCTAAACCCCGTAGGTAATAAGTTACAAGAATTACAATCTTGTTCTTTAATTCAAATTTTCCGAAATGTTTTCTCAATTCTTAACTTTTTTAAACGACTTAAATGTATGTCTTTAAAATTAGCCAGCCTACATCCAGATATGTTGGCTCCTTTACATGGGAGATGCTTTATTAAAACAAAAGTAAAATTAAATCCCAAACCACGTACGTACCCAAGTTATAAGAGCTATAATCTTTACTGCTTTAATAAAAATTTTCCGAAGAATTGCCTTATTTTTTAACTTTTCAACGATCTAAAATTTTCTATGTTTTAAAACGGCCCACATCCAGAATGCTGTCTCTCTTGTTTAGGAAATGCTTATAAAAAACAAATATAAATAAATTCCCAAACCCCGTAGGTGCAAAAAGTTAAAGAGTTAAAATGAAAGCTTCTTTAATCAAATTTCCCAAAAAAAACTCCTTATTTTTAAAGAAAATTTAGTGACCTAATTAAGGTCCATAAAATTAAACTTTAAACGTCCAAGATCAAGATATGTTGGCTCTATTATGTAGGACGTTTGCCATATGATATAAAATTTCAATAAATTCCCAAATCCCATAGGTACAAAGTTTTAAGAGTTACAATCTTTTTCCTTTATCATTATTTGCCGAAATTTTTTCTCAATTCCTTAACCTTTTTAACGACTTAAAGTATGTCTTAAAAGGAACCGGCCTATCCTCCAGATATGTTGGCTCTCTTACAAGATGATGGTATAGAAAAACATTTTAAAATTAGAATTCTTTATAACCACGTACGGACCAAGTTATAAGAGCTACAATATTGCTTGCTTTAATAAAATTTCCGGAAGGAATTGCATTATTTTGTAACTTTTTAACGATTTACATATTGGTCTATGTTTTTAAACGGGCCCACACCCAGATATGCTGCCTCTCGCCTTAAGAAAATGCTTATAAAACCAACACTATTATATTAATAAATTTCAAAACCCCGTAGGTGCAAAGGTAATAGAGTTAAAATAAAGTCTTAATCAACATTTTACAAAAAAAAACTCCATTTTTTTTTTTAAAACATTTGAGCGACCTAATTAAGGTCGCTTGGAATTGAAACGGCCTACATCAAGTTAAATTGGTAGCTAAAACAACAATCTTAGGATTGGTTAAAAGATTTCAAATTAAATTGAAAAAGACTGTAAAGGTTATAATTTAAAGGAATTACAATCTTGTTCCTTTATTCAAATGTTTCCGAAATTTTTTCTCAATTCTTAACTTTTAAAACGACTTAAAAAATTATGTCTTTAAAATTAGCCGGCTTTCAAATATGTTGGCTCTCTTACAAGTGAGATGCTTTATTTAAAACAAAAGTAAAATTAGATTCCCACCAACATACTTACCATGTTTAAGAGCTACATCTTGCTGCTGTTAATTAAAATTTTTCGAAAGAATAATGCGAGTATTATTTTTAACTTTGCCTTAACGATCTAATCAATTGGTCCAAAGAATATTGAATACCGCCCACATTCCAAGTATATGCTGTCTTCTCTTGCTTAGAAATACTTTATAAATAACAAGTAAAATAAAATCCCAAACCCCGGAGGTGCAAAGGTAAAGGAGATTTAAAATAAAGCTTCTTTAATCAAATTTTTCAAAAAAAAAACTCCATATGTTGTAAAATACATTTTTGCGACCTAATTATCCGGTCCATAATAAAACGGGCACATCAAGATATGTTGGCTCTTCTATTCAGGACTTGCTTATAAAAATAAAATTCTTAAAGTAAATTACAAAGCAAAATAAATATATAAATTGAAGAATACAATCTGTGTTCCTTTAAATTCAAATTTTCCAAATTTTTTCCAATTCTTAAACGTTGGCGAATGACTATTATAATTATTATAATGACTATTAAAATACGTTAAGGTTATTTATTATTATTTTATTATTATTATTTCCTATATTATATTTACTCATATTGTGATGATATCTCTCATTACTATTGTGAGATGACTTTATATATAATAACAAATAGTTATAGTATATAATTCCTAAAACCTATCGATGAAATTTGATTTTTTTGCCTGCGATCTCATATTTTGTGTTATAATAGCATTATTCACTCTTTCTGCAATTAATTCTAATTAAAATTTCTCAGAAAAAAGGAAAAGATTCGCTAATAATATTTCCCTCTACTTGCGGCTTAAACCGACCTCTTACATATTCTTCCTCTTTTAGTTTTTAACTGCATCCCATATCCCCAGCTATTCGCATGTTCTTACTATTGCTTAGGTAAATGCTTATAAAAATAACTAAAAAAATAATATAAATTCCCAAACCCCTAGTTTAGTGAAAAAGGTTATAAAGATAAGTATTTAAATAAGCTTTTTAATAAATTTTCAAAAAAATAAATAAAATTTCGATTTAATTTTTAAAAATATCATTTTATGATCGATACCTTCAATCATGATGTAGTCCATAAATAATAATCGGTCCCACATCAAGATATATGTGAGTCTCTCTCAATTCAGGGACTTTGTGACTTGCTATACTCAGAAATTATAAAATCTAAATAAATTCCAAATCCCCGTAGGTGTCAAGGTAAAAAATATTCAATTCCTTCTTTTTATTCAATATTTAAAATATAAATATTATTTTTACTTAATTCTTTATACTTTGATAAACGACTTACACCATCATATCGATATTTAAAATGAGCCAAGCCTACATTCCTATAGTGATGTAAGAGACTGCTACACAGGACTCACAGGAGTAGACTTTTTTCTATTTACAAATTATGAACACTTACACAACCTATTTTTTTTTTTAGGTCCGTTGTAACCCACCCACTCCCACCGGCGTACCCGATATATAGAAGAGCGCACATCTTCTGCTTTAATAAACATTTATGGCCGAAAAGAAATGCATTATTTTTATCTAGTTGTAAGCGGTGCTAATGTATTGTTACCTAATAGCCTTTAAACGCCAACATCCCAAGGATTATTCATGCCGCTCTCTCTTCTTAGGCAAAAATTGCTTTATCAGAACAAAGAACCAAAATAAGAAATAGAAACACGCACAGACACCTCCTTATAAGAAGGTGGGTCCAAGAAGTTAAAAAGATGTTTCTAGAACTAAGAGGGCAACACCAGAGGATGTGGAAGGAGAGTTAGTATTGATTGTCGTCATTGAGTCAATTTTCCAATAAAATGAAGCATAGTACTCCGAATGTACAATTATTTAAAAATACATGTTGAGTGACACTCGAGATATGAGACGGTCCATAAAAATAAAACGCCCACTTTACAAGATTAGGTGTGAGAGAGCTTGATGACTCTCTTAACTATACTAGCATGCGTATATGATAATATAGAGATTGAATTCAATCAACGTTAGAGGATTCAGCGCGAAAAGCCCCCTTAGGGCCACCGCCTTTGCGTTATACCTGTTCATGTTTATAGACTACAGAATTATAGCGACACCTAGTGGTTCACTTTATTCAACACTATTCTGACGAAAATTTTTTTATCTTCACATAGTGTTTAAACTTTCATTAGAACGACTTTAAACTGTGTATGTCGTTTAAAAGATTAGAGCGGACCTGAGTATTCCAGATAGGTAGTTGCTACATGCAGTTGACAGAGTGAGAGATGTATTGCATCCAAAACAGAATACGTCACTAATGTAGAAAAGTTTTAAGAGTACACAACAAACCACGTGAGAGGCCGAAAGAGTAACTCGAATGCTCCTTGTCCTAATTATTGAGGCGTGACAAATTTTTATGCTCATTATAGAAATAAGACTTATCATAATATTTCCCTCAAGAACCGCTGTGAGGGGCAAAAGTAACAATATGTTTATCACCGAAGATTGATGTTTTATAGAGATTTTTGGCAACAATGCGCCAGAAAGATTTGTTTGTATGGCAGCATGTTGTTCAAGATATATGTATTGCTCGAAAATATATCTATATTGTTCGAAACGACTTTCGTTTGATGAAGTGTCACCACCGCCTTTTAGCTGCGTCTTTCAAAGAAATATGGACGGCTCGCAGTCCTAGTAGATCAGCTCGTGTGCTGCGTGTAGAAGTGCCAAGAAGAACTTAAGTTGCTAGAGATTAAAAACAAAAGTCCAATTAATTTCCCAAACCACGTAAGTACTAAGTTATAAGAGCTACTAAAGAGCTACATCTTTTGTCACTTTAAAAATACACCATTTTCCGAAACAATAGCTTATTCTTGCTAAACTATACGGCTTGTATCTGCTAGACCGACACTAATAATGGGTCCTATAGTTATTCATAAGACAGACAGCTTCACAACATGGTATTCAGGATATGACGTGCAACTCTCTCGTGTAACTAGTAGTTGAATGAGCCTTCATCATGAAAACCGCATAACAGTGACATATAGAACTCCCCACACCCCGTTTGAGCAGATGCCCAGAGTAAGACAGTGAATGCTCAAAGTACCACACTCTCATTCTCACACTCAAATCTCAAATAAATAAAATGTCAATCACGCAAAATATTAAGAAGACTTGAGCAAATCCGTGCCATACGCATACGAAATCAAAGCCCGTATACTCGAAAACGCCCAACTGCTCAACAGAAAAAGAGATAAGTTAGGCTCTCCCCTATTTGACTGAGCCGATAGTCGAAAGTACTGGTGAGAAGAAGAAAATTCTAGAAATAAATTGAAATTTCCTAACGAACCCGTAGGTAACAGTATAGGTGATCAAAGAGAAATTACGTACAAATTTGTATGCCGATGAATTTCAAATCTCTTCGCGGAAATATGTGTTGTCTCTCATAGCGAACTGTTATGAAACGAATTAAAAAGTAGAATAATAGTCTACTTAATGAGAACTCAGCCCACAGGGTGTGGTCACAATGAATCCAGATTTATGTTGTGCTGGTCTTATACAAGTTGAGATGGCAGTTATAAAAACTAAATATGTAATAAGAAACCAGTGGTATTCCCAAAAAAACCGATCTGTGGTGGCTCTCCATGATAAACAGAATGCTACAATTCGTAATTCTTAACGTGTAAGTGAGAAGATTCCGAGAGAGTGGTTCCCACAGTGCTCTGAGACTGTGAATACATTATTGTTACATCGCATAAATTAATTAATTGAGTCTAATGTTTTGAATAAACGGGCCACAATGCCAACGACGAAATGCTGAGTCTCTACATGCTGAATAGTATATACTCTACATGTATTACAAGATATGATAAAAACACCAATATATAAAAGTTAGTTCACACACATGTGTAAGAGTGAGCAAAAGTAAAATGAAAGGATTAGAGAATAAGATCTAATTAAGCTGTAATAATTCAAATCTCTCTTCACCCTAACATATATAGAATAATAACCCTACTATTTTTAAAGTACAGGTCTTGGCGACCTTAAATGATGGGTCATAGAGAGTAACAAAACGGGAACCCACATTTATCTATATAAAAGTTGAGTTTAGCTCATCTATATTCAGATACTGCATATTGATGAAAACTAACTTCTACACACTATTCACACAGGATTTACGCGTCAAATAAAAGTTTTAACTAGCCCGACTGTTGGATATAAGCTTAGTAGCAGTGTGAACGTACAGATCTGGACAATGATTCCTAATATGATTTCAAATAGAATTAGTAATCCGAGTATTTTTGATATCATACAGCAATAATAAAGCTAATAAAGAGGCATGTGCGGAGCGTTTCATTAAATTACAATTCACTGTACAAATTAGTGGTCTTACACAAAGAGAGATAGAAGACACAAGGTAATAAGTAAAACTGGAAATAGCCTATGTTCCAGGAGCCATCACAATAAATTATTGTGACTGCTCCTGTACTATAATGGCAATGAGTGCTCATAATTATAACGAGAAGCACCTAAAGATAAATATGCCCAAAGAACCTGCTAGGTACTAGCTCAAGATTAGTATTATAGAGCTACAAATACTTTGCTCTTTATAGAGCAAAACTATGCGCGATCGATGAGGAGAGGAGTGCACTTATTGAGTTTATATATAAGCTAGCGTTAATTCGGATCGTAAATAATGTCGTATGTGCTGAATAAGTCTATGAAGCCAGCATATAACCAGTTTCACCTCGCTGATGCTCTGACTGACAAATAAGGACCCAGATACTATATTTATAATAAAACGCAATAGAAAAGAGACAATCTCTCGAATAACCCGTTAGGTGCAACTTATAAGCGTAAAAAGAGTTATATAATAGCTTGCTTTGTAACTCTAAATTTCATTAAATAAATAAAAGAGAGAGCTAACATAATATTTTTAAACATTTTATAGTCGAACTAGATTAAGAGCTCCATAAAATACGGAGAACAGGCCCAACCCATCGGAGGTGAAAGTCTCGGCTTGCTTGATTTGTACTACGTGCTTTATGAATATAAAAAACTCTATAATATAAAAATCCCAAACACACTTTAAAGAGAAAAGCATGCCAGTCTTGAATATAAGAAAAGGCATGCGTATCTACCACTTAACAAGAGAGTCCAATCTTGTTTCCATTATATATTCATATATTGTGCCGAAATGGTTTTCGTCCTAAAGTCTTTAACTTGATATAACGTAAGCATTAATATTATGTCTTTAAAAATAAGACCGGTCTCTACATTCAGATTATGGTTGGATTTTTACTTAATACATGAGATGCTTTAAAACAAAAGTAATATATAAAATGTCTCCAAATACACACTTGTATAACGTTACCAATTATAATATAAAGTAGCGACAATCTTGTCTGCATTTAATAAATTTCGAAAGAAAAGGCATGATATTTTTTTAATAATCTTTATTTTAACGCGTCTAATATTATGCGTCATAATGTTTTTAAACGACCACATCTACATATATGCTGTCTCTGTTGTCTATAGGAAATGCTATTTAATAAAAAACAAATAATATAAATAAATATAGAGATATATGAATATATATATATTATATATAATATATATATATAATGTCGGAATAGGGAACGGGAACTGTAAGCCCGATGACTGCTGAAAATGCCACGGCCTGCCACCTGAATTAATATAGAATTCTCACAAACTCACCGGTAGGTCATGCAAAAGTGTAAAAGAGTTAAAATTAAATAAGTCATTCTATTATATATTCATAATATTTTTTGCAACATAAAAAATAAATCCAATTTATGTGTTTATACATATTTAGATCGACCTAATAATAATGGTTCATATACATAAAATAAATACGGTAATACAACATAGATATTAATTATGGCTCTCTTATATAGGGAACTTGCTTATGTAAATAATATTACTAAATATATAAATTAATAAACCCCGTATGTAATTTAACATAGTATATATAAAGACATTTAAGCAGAGCTCCTCTGATAAATCACTTTTCTAGTTTCAAAAACTAGTATACGATTTATCTTTCATGTAATTCACTAAGCTACTCTCTAACAGACGACATTTAAAAAATTAATTTCATCTTTCTAATAATAGATAATTAGATAAAGATATAGTATCTCGATTCATCCATAAGAAAAGATATCTAAAAAAAACAATGGCAGTCATAAAAAACTTTTAAACAATTATAAACAATAGATAATAATAGTTGCTTAAAGAAACTAGCTGCGCTGATGTCAAAGCACTCAATCTTTCTCTATCTGCCTTTGCATACTAGAATAATGTAATCTCACGTAAAGGAATATGTTGAACATTTTATGTTTATATTTCTTTAAATTAGCGAGGATATTATGTAGACTTGGCTTGTAGTGTAAATTGTAGGCTTTTACCCAAATGAGGATAACCAGTCATGCTCTTGACTGTAAGGAAATGCTTTATGAAAAGTTACTTCCATCTGATGAAATACTAATTCGGCCACAGACGCGCGCCGTAAGTGCGGAAAATAGTATCAATTCAAAGCACGTCCCCCAAAATTTTACACGCCTGTCTTCTCAGATTAAAACCTTCTCAAAGATAATATAACAAATCACAAATAATTTTACCATAGAGAATAATATTTAGCGTACACATAAAGCTTAAAGGTCCGGCCAACTTTATTTACAAACTTGCAGAGAACCGCGTGGCATCTGGTCCAACGTCTCTCTAACATACAGAGCAAATATTCATAGTGCTCCTCTGTAGTGATAGGCACCTCGTTACTTTTAATTAATTGAATATAATAATTCTATAAATAGAAGGATTCCCAATACACCTGTAATATGGAAAACATAAAAGTATTATAGAATACTATCTTTTTCTTCTTTTTTATCTATACATGTCCCGAAATATATTCTCATGTTCTTAACTTTTTGAGAACGAGCTATGAATAAAAATGAAAGTCTTTTTTAAATATGAGCCGATCCTATCAAGAGATATTATGTTGAAGATCTGTCTTATATCTTAGATGTGAGTATTGCTCTTGTATAAAACAATGTGTTAAAACACACTATGATAACAAATTCCATAAACTCCAGTATCGTCACAAGAGTAAGAGCGTACATAGTCTTTTCTTGCTTGTACACCAATTATCCGAAAGAAATGCATTAATTTTATTTACTTACTTTTAAAGGAATTTGAATTATTTGGCCTAGTATTTTTTAAACGCTACCCACTATCCATATATGCTGTCTTATTCTTTGACTATAGGAATATGCTTTATAAAAAAGACAAATATAAATAAAATCCCAAACCCCGTTAGTGCAAAGGTAAAAGAGTTAAATAAGAGATAAAATTAACACAGAACATTCAATACTTTCTCAATTGGTAAAAATCATCCATTATTTTTTTAAAACATTTAGCGATACCTAATTATGTCAACATAAAATAAAACAGGCCCTACAATCAAGATATTGTTGGCCTCTCTTATTCAGGACTTTGCTTCGTAGGTAGCAGTTACAAGAATTTACAGATTCAGTCCTTTATATATCATAATTTTCGCGAAAAATATTTCTCATTCTTAATCATTTTTATAATTCCTAAATTTGATCTTTTAAATTTGAGCTACGGCACTATAAGTAGATAGAACAGTAACTTCAATATCAATAACGAGTAAAATGTAAGAAATACCTATATGTACAAGAAATGGACTTCTAAGGGGTGGTTTTCGTGCTTAATAATAATAACTCAATTATCGATAGAAAAATGCAGATGTATCGTTTATTAATTTAGAGAAACCGATTAATCCAATATTGAGTCTATGTGTAATTAGAGTCTGTTTATCCTACATCTCTATATTGATGCATGAATCTCTCTGAACTTAGAAAATGCTTTAGTTAAAAAAACAAATTTAATTAAAATACCCAATAGTATATCTCCGTAGAGAGTGCAAATTTAGGTAAATAGGAGTTGTTTTACAAATAAAAGCTTACTTTAATCTAGAAATTCTTTTAAAATATAAGATATTCCATATTGGTAATATAAACATTTTAGCGAAACGCTAAAATTAATAGGATCCTTAAAATGAAACGGGAGCCAATCAATGTAGATTGTTATGACAGTCTCCCAAAATATACGTCCTATCCTTATTTACTACGTGCTAAATTAAATAGATAGATTTACTAAATTAAAAAAATTCACCTAGTACCTCCAATAGCTGGTTCGTATGCTTTAATAACTAATTACAGAAATAAATACAATACTTAGTTACCATGTTATTCTAAATTTAATTCGAAAAAATTTTTTCCCATGATTCTCAATTCTATAACTTTTAAACGACTTATAATGTATGTCATATTAAAATTAAAGCCAGGCACGCCAGGGTGAAATAAAAATCAATGACGTATGATTGGTCTGTGCTCTTATCTGATGGTATAGATAAGACGCCTATAAAAAGACCAACAGCAAAATATTTAATATATCCCAAACTTATACAATAGACGAATAACATATGTTATCAAGTCTACAATTGATCTCCTCCCTGCATTATTATAATATAGCAAATTTCCGATGAAAGTATATGTGCGTGCAATATTGGTACTTGTTATATATGTCTCAGCACTTCCTACGTAGCAACCGGACCCAAGCCGAGCTGCAACGGATGCTCATTATAAAAACCAACCAGCTCAAAACAATCTAGTAACAATTCACCCAAAACCGCGTGAACCGCTAACCAAAACGTTTACAAACGAAGCATACCAACCTCATATACACCACCACAACACCACAATATTTAATCTAGCTTATAATAAAATATTCCTAAAAGTAAATTGCATTATTTTTTATAACTTTTTAAATACGATGAATCTAATTATTTTAGTCTATGCTATTATTTCTATCATAAGCGGAGATGAAATGTGCTGTCGTCATCTATGTCTTGAGATAAATAACTATAAAAAAAAATCATATTAATATATATAAATATAATACCCGAAAGGCTCATATGCATAGAGTATAAAAGATGTAAAAAATAAAGCGTCATTTAAAGCAGGGCAAGTGTTTCAAAAAATACTAAAAAAATATCCATATTATTTATTAAACATATTATAGATTATCGCTGACCTAATTAATATATTAGTGAATGCCATAAATAACTAAAAACGGCCCACATTAAAAGAGACTATAGATTGGTCTCTTCTACCTTATTCAGGTACTTGCTTATGAAATAAAAAATTCTTAAAAATTCCCAAACCTTGTACGTATTAATTTAGTTAGAAAGATCGTCTTCGGTTTTTCGTTGACTGTAATGATTAAAATATTTTTACCGAATATTTATTTATTTCATCCATTCTTAACTTGTTATACGATCTTAAAAGTGTCTCTATAATATGAGCCGGTCCTACATACAGATATTAGGTTGGCTCGTCTTACAATGGGAGATTGCTATTTATATATATAAAACAAAAGTAAATTTAAAAAATTTTAATAAAACCACGTTTTTGTTGACCCAAAAGGCTACAAATACTTAATCTGCTTTATATTATATATTTATTCAAAAGAAATCAAATTATTTTTTTAACTTTTTGAGTTTTTAATCTAATAATGGTCTATGTTTTTAAACGGGCCACATTAGGACATATGCTATCTTTCTGCTAAGAAATGTTTATAAAATTACAATAATATATAAATAAATATTACCAATATAAAACCCCGTAGGTGCAAAGGTAAAAGAGTTAAAATAAAATATGTTTCTTTATCAAATTTATCCCACTTATATATATTCATTATATTTTTAAATAATATTATTTTAATAGCGAACCTAATATTAAGTGATTGAGCATTAACATTGAAACGGTACTAATCTCAATAATGAATAATATGTTGGCTACATTCTATATTTAGGACGTGTTATATGAAATAAAAACTCTTAATAAGTTAACATAAAACACTACGTAGTACAGAAACTCCGCATGAATGTCCATCTTGCTTCTCAATTATATTTCTAATAATTTTCTCGATTTTCTTGCTGAATTCTTTACTGCTGTCCTTACGAGATTAAAATTATGCTTATAATGGAGCCGGGCCTAATTCCAGAATTATATGTTGGCGCTCTTAGAAAGTGAGTATGCTTTTATAGATAATACAAAATGTATAAAATTAAATTCACCAAAACCTAACCCCTCTTTCAATCATTAAATTCCAACATGTTTGTCACGCTTTAATAAAATTATTTCCTAGAAAGAATCTGCTTTTAGATTTTTTAATTTTATATAATATAAGAGATCTAAAATTTTATGAGTGTTCTGTCTAATATGTTTCTCTTTGAGGATACGGTCCCGTTACATCACAAACGCAAAATAAGTCCTCCTCTCCTTTTCCCTCGTTAGTCTCCCAGTGACACCGCTAATTCGTTATACCAAACACACCCAAGCATAAATCATAATTCGCCCGAATGACGCGTCCCTGTCCCAGGTGCAAGAAGTATCTAAAAATCAAGATTCTGAAAAAAAAGCTGTTTTTATGATAAAATACAATATTTTATTCTACAAAAAAAAAAAATTTTTTTTTTTACATAACATTATTAACACATATATGATATAATATATATAAATATGAAGGTGCATGAAATTGAACGGCCCACATCAAGATTATGTTGGCTCTTATATATAGTATTAGGAAGACGTGTTAATTATATGAAAAAAATTCTATTAATACAACTGGACCTAAATCAACGTAGTGTAATGACTATTATAGCACAAGCAAGTATGATATGTGTTCTCAAGTTCCAGATAGTGTGTTTGACATTTGTCATAAATACAATTATATAGTTCGCATTATTATCGGAATCTTTATGATCTAGTAAAATCAAATGATTCAGAAGGTGATTTCGAGTATTTATTGAATTGTTAGAGCTGCTCTTTGATCACGGAAGATGATTGATATATGAATACAGACAAGCTAATAAATTAAAATTCACAACACGTAACAGATAGCTCAACTCATTTTTGGGATTATTGTTTTTTGGGTATAATCATCAACGAATACCACGGTAGTCCGCCTCATGTCAGGGGCGGGTTCTCGCCTCTAGTGGACACGGGTGGACTAATCCCCCCTCCGGGATGGTCTCCGGAACCCCCGCTCTTTGGTCTTTGGGTGTCGCGGGTTCATCCGACCATCCCCTCCGGGGGTATGAAACGTCCCCCTCCGTCCCCCATCGGCGCGAGCCCCCTAAAAAGGATACTCCATTTTAGGGGGCTCGGTGACTCACTGTGCCGTTATATATATGTAAGTATATAATATATTTATATATATATATATATTATTTATAGGTATATAGTGTGAGTATATATATAGATATGAGTATTATATATAATAGTATATAATAATTACATATAATATAGGTATATATATATTATTATGAATCTACTCAAATATTTAAATTAATTCGTTTTGAATAATAATGGAGCTTGACGTTGTCTTGGATGTCGCAGAAAAGTTTAGGAATGATAAGAAAACAGAGAGAGGAACACAAGGAAGAGGAGAGCCAGCAGAGGTCTGAAGAAATGATTGTTAACACCTGGTTGGAAGAATTGATTATGAATGGAGAAGAATTTAAAGAAGAAATGAGCGATAAACGTGCTGCAGATATATTTGAGGGCAGTTGGGAATTTGAAAATTAATATTTTTGTATTTCGTATTATTTTAATGATAAAAAAAATTTTTTTTTTGTAGTGAATAATGAGTTTTCATTCAAATTTTGAATAAGTTGTGTGAAGCAACAAAATGGCTCAACGTATTGCTTTGGAAATGAAATACATCAAATATTTATACACTGCAAAATGAGGCTGTTAACCTCAAATTATATAGAATACTGGAATTTGAGGATTACAACGTCTTCGCCATTACCAATTGAAGAGGGTCTCTATATCAGCTGACTGGGGCTGGGAAGCCAACTCAACTGTTTCAAGTTTTAGTTCCTATGATCAGTCATTATATATGTGTATAGTAGTAGATTGTGATAGATGATGTAATAATAATTATAATAGTGATAGTGATAATAAATATAATAATAGGTAATTAATAATAATATAGGTAATAATAATGGTGGGATGAATTATATAAATTTTTAATTAAATAACAAAATAAGAATATATAATAAATAATAATGAATTATAATTAATTAATAATATAAGAATTATAATAATAATATAGTATAATAATAATATATATAGATATAATAATAGTAGATAATAATAGATAATAGATAATAATAATAATAATAAAAGACAATAATAATAATAATAATAATAATAATAAAAAATAAGGTATAGTGATTATTAAGTGTTTATGATCTAATTGTAAAATTGATGATTAGTGTTATGATAGTGTAGGTGGTATGATAGTGTATGATGATATTAGGATAGTGGATTGATAACGTAATGGTGAATAGTTGATAATAGATAGATTGTTGTGATATATATAGGATGTAATAAGTGACAAGTATTATGTTAAAGACGTAATACTTAAATATATGGTATTTATGTATTTATATGTTTTTTTTAATGTTTTGATTAACGTGTAAACTGACTTATTTATTTATTTATTGCCGATAGCTCAGAGTTTAGAGCACTCGCCAAACCGCGAGGTCCCAGGTTCGCAACTGTCGGGTTGGGAGATGTGAAGCTGTTCTCTCCTTGCTTGCTCCGTCCGCTCGGACGTTAAATGAGCACACCCCTCCTTGATTAGCTCTGCGTGCAGAGGTGTTTATCTCTGTTAAAAAAAAAAAAAAAAAAAAATTAAATTCACTTCACTATTTACAAGTAAGTGAGTATATATATATATGAGTGTAGAGAGGGATATAATAAAATATATATATTATATTTAGTTATATATACTATTATATATTAGTATTTGATATTATATATATATATAATTATATCATATATATATATATTATATATATTATTTAATATATTTATATATTTTAATATATATAAATATATAAGATGCATATATATATATATATATTATAGTATATATATTATATATATAATATATATATTTTAATGATTATATATATATTATATATAGTAAGTATATATAGAGAGTAAATATAATATATATATATATAGTATATATTGATTAGAAAAGTAGTGGATAATAATATATATATAATAGTATAATATATAATATAATATATTAAGAGTGTGAGATTATAATATATATATAGTGATATATATATTAATGGAATCTTACTATGAAATATTTTGAAAATAATGCATTTTTTTGCAGAATAACTCTTAAAACTACGTCAATCTATACAAGATAGAAAAAGTGAAAATATAACATAAAGAAGGTGGGTGGGTGAAAGGTTGAGAGTAACATACGTGTATATATTATATATATATTTATATATAGTAGTGATGGGTATTTTTATAATCATATATATTTATATAGAATAATATATATTATATAAGTATATATATAATATATTTATATTATTATTATATTGTATATATATTTATATAATATATATATATATATATATTATATATGTGTATGTGTGTTATATATAATGTTATGTATATATATATTAATTTAGTATATTATATATATATATATATATCATAGTAAATTATAAGAGTCAAATATAGTAAGTATTGCAACTCAAAGCCTATATATTGACTCGATGAGGACCTATCGAAGCGATTCTTTGTGATACCGAGAAACGCACCGAAAGGGGATAATCTGCTTATTAACTTATACTAATATAGTATATATATTATATATGTTATATATATATATATATATATAGGTTATTATATATATAGTGTGAGTTATAGTATAGTAATATATATTATATATATATGACTTATGTTTGTACGACTCCGTCAGTTTTGAATTAGTCCTTTGTTTTTTTGTTTTTAATGTTTTTAGTATGATTTTAACTAATCAATTTCATTGGTAACGGACATGATTCAAAAATGAATAGGCTTTTACGTTTTACGACTCGTCAGTTTTAAATTTTTGTTTTTAAGAGAGTTATTCACGTACAAGATTGAAGTGTAAGCGGACATGCTTCAAAGTTCGAAAATATTTTAAATAATTTTTTTAAAAAGTAGATTTTTTAGTAATATTTTTATTTTTTTGGGTGTTTTAACTAGAGGAATACCCAAAGTTAAACCGCAAAGATGCAGGGTCCGGTCGTCTCCGGCCTTCCGGGAACAGACAGGTAGGACTATTTCCCGCTCCGGGATGGTCTCGGAACCCCGCTCTTTGGTGATTTGGGAGTTCGCGGGTTCCCCGCCCTTCCCTAACGGGATATGGAACGTCCCCCCTCTGTCCCGTCGGCTCGAGCCCCTAATAATTATATATATATATACTATTATATTATATATATATATATTAGTATATATATATATATATATATATATATATATTATATTATATATAATATAATATTATTGTATATATATAATATATATATATAGATATATATATAATATATATATATATATATATCTGCGATTGGATTTGTTCCTAGGGAACCTCAATTATAAGATGAAAGAAGAGCAAACAGCGTAAGATAGTGCCATAATAGATTCAGACGTTTGCGCTAAGCTAAGGCGATCATCGCTATAAGTAAATAATAAATATAAATGAACAAGTCAAAGATATTACGATTATTAAAATATATAAATATGTAGAAAACTAGAATTATATAAGAAAGATTACAAAAAATTATAGGAAATTACAAAAAATTACAAAAAAATTACCAAAAATCCAAATCTATGAGTCACTCGTTTTACGACCTTATACATACTGGATGACATAAGAATAAAGAACAAGATTAATCCAAACTATTTAACCTAAATTTATAAATTGTTGTTTGTGAAACTGACTATACGTAAAAATCAATATTATAACAGTTAATAAATGAAAGTTATAAAAAGACTATAATGAATAGAAATGAAATAATTAAGTTGATGAAGATTAAATCAGAGCTTGAGTTCGGGCTCCATTCAGAATGTAAGCTCTCCAAGATTTTCTGTCGCGAGTTCAGTGATGGAGGCAAGAATCGAGAAGTCGTTTGGTAGTGATGGATGATCTGTTCGTGCTATGCTAGTAGGATGAAAGATTCAGGTGGATAGAGAGATTGTACGGAAAGAAAACCCTGGGTTTGGCAATTCCTGAGGCAGTTGTAGCCTGTTTGCCTACATAGCGGATACAGCCAGCAACTTATTACAAGTAGATTATCGAGGAGTGCACTCTTTAAGCGGGTGTGAGGTCGGGGGAAAGGGAGTAATCTTGGACCTGAAAAGTTCTAATTTTGAATTATTTAGTGGAAAAAAATAAAGTGGCAAATGGAGGTCTCGTTAATATAGTTGGTTCTATAAGCGTGCGGTTGAAATCGACCTGGTAGATTAGGTAAATTTCGGTTTAGGACATCAAGTGGGAGTAGGTGGTCTAAAATGTTCTGGTCAGATATGATTTATCAACAAGGTATGAAGGAAAGAGATTAAATTAGGAAGTCCTAAATATGGTTCTGAATGAAAAGAATCCAGGAGAACATACCTAAAAGGGCCCGGTTATATTCTGCCTGTAAAGCGGACAATTTAAATTATCTGAGAAGCTAAGAAGTGAGTGCCTAATTGGGTGGAGGTCGGTTGCGGTAAATCTGTGTAGAAAAGGAACCATTAGTGAAACTAGAATTCTCTCCTTAGGACTAGATTTCCACCTTCCGCTTTTTTAGAGCTTGACTTTTCAATGCCTTCTTAAATTTCGAGAAATTGTTTCTCACTCACTGGCCTCATAGGTTCATGGCATGGATTGATGAAGATGTCATGTATTGTTCTCAAAAATTCTTCTACTCATTTAAATCAAAGAAAATTCTCCCCTGTCTTTAGCTTAGATTCAATATTTGAGAGACTTAGGAAAGGCAAATCCAATCATTTGCGCCACAAGGAAAAGGGTGTGCTTCTTAATAAGCAGTCCTATCTTCATAAAATGAAAACATTTTGAACGATGTCTCAAAATGTAAACTGTTACAGGTTGTATTTTTAAACATATACTTAGAGTAGAGGATAAGATTTGAACTTTGTCAGTCCCTAAATCTGTCAACTCACTTTTGACTCATTCACGTATCTGGTACAGCCAGGCTACTGGTATGGGCTTCCCAAACCCACAACCTGACGTCCCCTCCGGCCTATCTCTCAGCTCTTAACACCCCCACTAAGTCTTTCGAATTTTGTTCATGATTGACCCTTACCACAACCAACATCCCTTCATAGTCTTTGTCGTGGATTCGATTTTCTCTCTTTCGACGCTTCAGGCCTTTATGGTGAGTTGTGGAGTATTCGCCCTTTGTACTAACTTCCTGTTGCCAAAACCCGTGAAATCATTTCCAATAATTTGTTTTCTAACCAAGGAATTTATAGGAGGTCTCAATAAGAGACAATTTACAAAATTTATCAATTTAGCCACCTCAGATTTTATTTTTCTGTTTAATAACAACCTTTATCAACAGATTGATGGTGTGGCTATGGGTTCACCTCTGGGTCCCTCTTTCGCCAACGCCTTTCTCTGCTATCATGAACAGTCTTGGCTCGAAAAATGCCCCCCAGCCTTCTGACCCATTGTCTACAAAAGATATGTGGATGACTGCTTCTTAATTTTTTCTAACAAAGAACAGGCCGACTTATTTTTATTTTCTTAATAAGCAACATAAAAATATCAAATGTTCCATGGAATGTGAAGTGGATGGATTCCTTCCGTTTCTTGATGTTGGCGTCTCTCGCACTAATGGTTCCTTTTTTACACAGATTTACCGCAGCCACCTCCACCCAATGAGGCACTACTTCTCAGCTTTCTTCCAGAGAAATTTAAATGTCCGGCTTTACAGGCCAGAATTAAACGGCCTTCTTAAGTATGTTCCTCCTGGATTCTTTTCATCAGACACAATATTTAAGGAAGCTTCGCTAATTTTAGATCTCTTCCTTTTAATACCTTGTATAAACTTTAACGTCCTTGAGAACCAGTTTGACCAACCTATCCCTTTGATGCCCTAAACAGAAAATTACTGAGATTCCTTACAAGGTCGATCACCGACACCCTTATATAGACCTCAGACTATATTAACGAGACACTTCCCACCTTTATTTTTATTCCTACTAATAACTTCAAATTTAGTAACTTTTTCAGGCTCCAAAATTTAATCCTAAGGTTGGCACTCTCGATAATCTACTGTATACAGAGTTGCTGGCTGTAATGCCCGCCTATGTAGGTCAACAGGCCTACAATTTGCATTCAGGGATTGCCAAAACAAGGTTTTTCTTCCGTACAATCTTCCTCTATCCTCACCTGAATTTCATCCATACTGCCATAGCCACGAAAAAGATCATCCCATCACTACCAACGACTTCTCATTCTTGCCTCCATCACTGATACTCGCGACAGAATCTTGGAGCCTCTAACATTCATGAATTGGAAGCCCGAATCAACTCTGATTATCTTCATCAAATTAATTTATCGTTTATTGTAATAATTTCATTATAGTCTTTATACTTTCATTTTATATACTTTATAAATTTGTGGTTTAAGGAAGTAGTTGCAAAAACCAACCCAATATGATAATTTACGGTTAAACGTAGTGGATTAATCTTTCTTTCCATTCTTAGTCTCGTATGGATAAGCGTTAGGAAAACGTAATAATAAATTTGATTTTTTTTCGGTAAAAAAAATTTTTTTTGTAATTTTTGTAATTATTGATTTATTTGATTCTTTGAAATTATAACTCTTCTTCTTTATTCAATTTGTCATAAATTTTATTTAATGCGTAAATATTTACAATTGTCATTTAATTTATATGTTACTGTATAAGCTATGATGCGCTTAGCTTAGCGCGAAAACGTTCTGGAATATTATGGCATTCTCGGGTTTGTCTTTCCTTAAACCAGTATACTATATATATATAAATATTTCTTTAAATTTTACTAACATATATAATATAATTTATAATATATTTAATATATTTATATTAATAATATATATATGATACTACATTTTGTATAAGCTTTTGTGCGCTTGATTCCATATATGTAAATTGGTTTTCTGTGTGTGTACTTTACGAGATATTTCATTTTTCAAAAAGATTTTACTTACAACTGATTTTAAAAAAATATTAAATAAGGGCGAACTTTTTACTTTGGCCGAATGGGCCTGAAATGCTTTTCAGTGTCATATAGAAGCAATATATAAAAAACAAAAAAACAGGACTGGCATAGTAGTAAAAAGGAAGGCCCAATGTCTTCATATACAAAAAATACATTTTAGATATAAATATATAATATATTTAGAGAATAATAAGAACTTTAGAAGAATCATATAACTGATAATATATATATATATATATTGATATATATATATTAGAAAACCCTCAAAGATCAAAAATTTTAAATTTTATTTATTGGACGTTTCGTGGACATAACTGTCCACTTAATTCAGCTTAATATGGATGATTGAATGAATGCACGGTCACGATAAATTAATTAACATGAATTAACCTTAATTTTTGGGGGATTTTTGTATTATTCCGACACGTTTAGTGTCCTTTCATCGATATATAATATTATAGATAATAATATTATATAATATATATATATATATATATATATATTATATATATATATATTATAATATATTATATATATAAAATAAGAGTATATATATATTATATATATATATATATATATATATATATATAGTAGATTTGCTTTGCATTGAGAGTCGTCTTTAATTTCACATAGAAAATACAACATAACTTAAAATTGTAAGATATTTACTATTGCAGTTTTATTTGGTCGAAATATCTTCCTTTACCATTTGTGATATTTTTTTCCTGTTCATCAGATCAATATGAAATTCTTAGGGCATATATAATTGGGCTAGATTCCCCCTTTTTATTTAGATCATTTTTTGGTATACCCAACTGTTCTGCCGCTGTTCATATGAGCATGTATACAAATAATTATCCGTGAACATCGGTAAAAAGGTTGGCAATACAAAAAAATTATAAAATAAATCAAAAGGTTATCTCGTTCAATTAAAAGATGCTCTGAAAATCTCATATTGGTCAGATATAAAATATATTTAAATTTTTCATTTACGACAAACATGAAAAAACTTTTTGTTGGAACTTTGCGTTTA
Organism: Trachelipus rathkii; assembly: GCA_015478945.1. Lineage (NCBI taxonomy): Eukaryota > Metazoa > Arthropoda > Malacostraca > Isopoda > Trachelipodidae > Trachelipus > Trachelipus rathkii. Next base: position 7,098 of record JABUQX010039868.1, on the reverse strand, counting down.
CTTTTCTTTGAAAGCAGATTTCAAAAATTTAATCACAAGGGAATTTAATGATGGACATGTTTTTGTATAATCTAAGTTTAAAGGTATTTCAACAAAAATTTTGGTTTGCTATCCACCTTTATTACCGAATTGGTTTCCTTTCAAATTAAAATAATTACAAGCAAATAGAGATACAGGGAAAGTGTTCAAATTTGACGTTTTTGTTGCCAGTCCAGTATTGTTTTTTGTCCTTTTTTGATGCAGTCATTATTAATAAATTTGAGATGAAGAAGGTCAAACTTAAATTTAGTTTTTCAGGCTCTAGATACCAATGCACAAACTTCAAATTGGACAGTTCTCTTATACATCCTGTATATTCCTTCGGTCTTTAAGTAAACCAATACTACGTGAAATATAGTCCCAAACGTATTTCTTTCAGGCTTTTAAAGATATATTATTTTCAATTGGTTTTATTTAAAATAACTCACAGATCCGTTCACTATTTCAGTTTTTTTTTCAATTTAGTGAACGTGATGCCACGGATCACAGCTTTTGACATAGAGACCGTGATAATTTGGTCATAATCATTTCTTAAATAGGATCAGTGAAATTGCTTAGGTGATTAACTACGGTAATATATCTAAAAATATGAATGTTCGATCCTGTTTATGAGGTAAGGTGTGTTTTTTCACTATTTCAAACTTATACACACTGAAACAAAATTGATTTTTTAACATATCATTACGATCAACAGATTAATGTCATTTTATCTGGACAAAATGAAAGAGAATTACCCCAAGATGAAAGATTGGATCCGAAAATACAGGAAAAAAATGAATAATTTTAACAAATGGAAGAAATTGGTTGATGTTACAGGTAAGTTTTAACAGCAAAGATTTATATTTCTATCAGTGAATTTTAGCACTTGAAATCTGGTTTGAGGGAAGTAGGTCCAATGATACATTTTTGTTATGAAATAGGAGATAGTGATTTTCATTATATTGGTTTAGGAATGATATGTATTTTAAGTCTTCTGAGAAGACGGTAAACATAATATGATAACTTAATAATATATATATATAGAATAAGAATAAATTATAGAAAATTTTCGTGAAATATAAAACATTTTAAAGTGAGTGATTATTTAATACAGTGTAAAAATAAAGAAATATACATATATCAGTATATATATATATACTGATGTTATACTAGAGGCGGAACATATTGGACATAAAAAGAGATAATAAAGAGTGAGTATAGCAATACAAGTGAGGCTGAGAGAATATGATTACTAAGATAATATTATTTAAACTATAAGAATTATCCCAATAAAAAGGAAAAGCTAAGATAAATAAGAGAAATATAGGTGGTGAAGAAATTATGAAGTGCATGTTGGGTGAAATTGAGATTGTGGACATTCTGGAGAGGATGGAGTCGAAGTGAAGATTTGCGGCTAAGAAATGGGAATGGTATACACCCAGAAGGAAAGACCAAGGGAAAGACGAAGAAGCAGATGGCGGATGGTGGAGGACTCTATGAAAGATTCGAGCTACCAAATAAATAGAGGCTGAAGAGAAAGGATCAGTGCAGGAGGGACGTCTGGAGAAGATGCTTGCGCGGCTGACAGATGAAGAATCTTCTGGAGAGAAAGAAAGAAGAATTATATATATATTTATATATATATATATATATAAAAGTGCTCAAATAATAATAATTAATTATATATATTATATACTATAAATAATAGTATATATTTAATAATATATATTATAGAATATAGTATATCTATATATATACATTATTATTTATGTATTATTAGTGTAATATATAAATATATAGTACAAATAATATAAAAAGGTATATCCCTTCCTGATATATCTCTCGACTGTATTATATTGAATTATGATATGAATGATATATAGTAAAGAAAAAATCTAGGTCGCGACTTCAAACTAAGAAATCTTCACAACTATTGCAATGTTCTCATTATTAATAATATATACTTTATTTGCTTTGATTAACTATATTTTTATTTTTAATAATTAAATGAGACTTAGCCTAAAATTTATACTTAAATAACTTAGGAAGGGTCTACGGATTATAACATATTATAAAATAAATTATACTATAATATATATATTATAATTATATATATATATATATATATATATATATACTTATATATATATATATTATATATTATCCTATCAATCTTAAAGATGATTAAAATTACTGCATTAGTTTTAAAATCCTAATCATCTACTCATTGGAATGATAAGGTCTGTTTGAAATAGAGAATAGATTATCAGGTTCTCTTATTGTCATCTTATATGTTCTGATCTGTATTTTTTGATGCTTGATTGGTAGAGAAATAGTCAGTTTTAGCTAACTGGTTTGGTAGTGTAAAGCAATCTTCATGTTTAAATACAAAATACATCTTTCTGTGCACCAATGATCTCTTTGATTTACTGACGTTAAGTTACGTAAAATTTGCAACACAAACTTTTCTATTCGTGCCAGATTATGAAATGTTTGTATATTAAACATGTTTGGAATATTTGTTTTTTTCAATATAAACAGGAATGGAAGGACTTGACTTCTTTTATAGACTATAACCACAGTCTTTATAAGCTTCTTAATATTCTAAGTAAGCTTTTCATACTAATTCTTCTGACTTTTATGTCCTACATTATTCGTACCCAAACATACTAGTTTATCAAACTTCAATATTTTAGATTGTATCTTTCTTGTGCTGCAACCCTTTAATACAATATTGAAGAAATGCCATAGTCAGATAATTTATGACTATTTAATTAAACTTTACTTGTATTTAGCTATAATGTGGTATATTTTAGTTTATTAATTTTATATCATACTTGAATATTATTATTATTTTAATTGCAATTGAGAGAAATTCTCTTCGTACCATGGAGTTTTCTATTCCTTCAGTATATTTAAATATAAGATTGTATAAGGTTGAAGGTTGATTATTAGAATATAATCCAACTTGAAACATAAAGGTGATGGTTAAAAATCTTGTGTTGATTTGTGATGTGAAGTGAAGCAATAAACTTGCATGAAAGTGATTGATAGGATTCACACAGTCAAAAGATTTAGATATATAGTTTAAATTTTCCGACTCCAACTCTATCCTGAAAGTTACCTCCGACTCCGACTCTACTCCGACTCCGACCTGGAAAATTGCACGACTCGACTCCGACTCCACCTTTTCAAAAATTTTCCGACCCACTCCGACTCCGACTCACCTCTTAAAACTCTTGATCCCGATTCCAGGACTCCGATCCGACTCCGCTCGGAACCTGGTGACTGCTCCTTCTGCAATACATATATAATATCGCTAGGGCATTTTTCACCATAATTTTAAATGTTATTGTCCCCCAAATCAATTCAACTTGAATTTTTTCCTTTTTTGACACCCTCATGCAAAACATAATAATTATATAGGTACAACTGTATCTTAATATCTTAAATATAAACACTTCCTAGTAAAATAGAAAAGAATTTACAGCACACAAAAAAGATATACACTTTCCCGTTTAATTTCAGTAAAAAAAAATCTATCTAAAGAACATACAATTTAGTATTCAAGAAATTTGCTTCTTTTGAAGACTCTAAGCCTACAGAATGCTTCTAATTGGATGGAACGGGACTGGGTGCAAGCCAGTCAACACACACATACATCGAAAAAAGACTAAGCGATAATAAGCCATTGTATGGACAAAAAAGGCCACCTCGAGTCCCATACACTTTTTTTTGAATGAAAATTGGCCTGTATACGTGTTATAATACCTAACAAGTTAGGTAGAAGGGATATTTTTGGGTTTATCTTTGTTAAATTGGTCTAAAAAATCAAAAAAACAATTTTTGTTATGATAAAGGGCCAGCCACTTTATAAATGTTATATAAAAAAGGCCCATCTTTATTTTCACCAATATTGCAATATAAAATAATAATATCTAAAAACAAAAATAATTCACTCTAATGAAGAGAGTTTATAAGGGTTGTCACATCACTTGGAATTTTTTGCTTAATTCAAGCCAGTTTAATCCTTTTTTTTATTTTTATTTTTTATTTTGAATGTACAAAAAAATTTAAAATAAAATAATTCTTCATATGTTAGTCACAAAAAAACTTAAATAACAAAATTATATACCTAAAAACAACAAAAAAAAAGAATTTAACTTAGAGAGAGTTATGAGGGTTGACCCAAAATTTGATAATTTTTTTTGAAAAAATTTGAGGAATTTACTCTTTTAATTTTAATTTATTTTTTTTATTTTATTTCAAAACAAAAAAAAAAAAAAATAGTTCCTGCTGGCCTATCTTTAAAACACCTAAATAACAAGATAATACCTAAAAATAATCAAAAAATTAACTCTAGCAAGAGTTAAAAGGGTGGGTGGGGAGGGGGGTGCCCTTTTTGTCATAAATACACATCAGCACTATGCAAACGGATGGAGTGATTTGGAGGGCCTAAAAGAATGATGTTCACACTCATAAGTTTGAGGGTGGGTAATTTTACAATTTTTTTTTAAAGGCGAAAAACTGCAAAAAAAATTTTAAAATGTGGTAACATACATAGGACCTGCCATTATCTAAGAACTTATTTTTAAAACTCACAAATGTCAAATAGTTCATAATAATATTGGCAATTTCTTGCAAAATTTTAAATTTTGGGCCCTTTTTTTTAGGTAACAATATATATATATAATATATATATATATATATGTATATATGAATTATTGTATATATTATATATATAAGTATATAAATATAATAATAGTAATAATAATATATATATATATATATATATATATATATATATATATATATATATATATATATATATAAATCATACCCTGTAAACCCATTGCTTCAAATTTGTCTGTTAAACTTTTCTACTTAAAAAAGTACCAAGAGAAATAATCGATGGTCTTGACTTTATTTAGCTTGAAAGATGGAATCTTAATTAGACCTACCTGAATTGACACATTTAAAATGCAAGACAAAATTCAGTTGTATTTAAAAAATAATTAAATGATAGAGGGTTAATTATAATGATAAAATTATCTTTTTAATGTAAGTTTTAACTGTATATAGCATTTATTTCCTTTATTTTGAATGAGCTAATGTAATGTGGACATATTTAAAAAAATCATAAGGTAGGTTTATGGGCCTTCAACTTTTGGTCACCACCTTTCTTGAAACTTTCTTTAAAACACCCATTTTGAAAATTAAAACTGTTTAATAGTTACATTTGTCCATTAACTTAATAGCAAAATCAGTTATTTTTATTTCATTTCATAGCTATACAGGCTTCTTACAACTGTTACTCATATAGGTAATTCTATTTTAATCTTATTTTCTGAATGATTTTTGGATTTGAAAAGAATTAAAGATAAGCTATAAACACAACCACCCCCATTGAATTCGGTGTGGTTATTGCTTTTTCTTTCTATAGATAGATTTCTTAGAGGAGAATCAGAGATATGATTCAAGTTTTTAAATTCCCATTAGTTTGAAGGATGAAGATGCAAGTTCTTTTCGATTAAGATCACAATATTTCTATTCTTGTTTTAACATAAAGTAAGTCATACCATGTAGATGTGAGAAAGTATTTTTTCAGCAACAAAGTGGTTAAAGAATTTTCCAATGGTTTGCCACAAAATGTTATTAATAGTTACTTTTTCAACATCTAAGAAAAAGTTGAATCAATACGTGGATGATCATGGTATATAGTATTTGCAATGATAGTCTAATTATCACATATTTTGATTATTTAAAATAAATTATTTCTTCTTTGCTTCTTCTTTTGGGATATTGGAATTAGATTCTCCATGGTAGCTTAGTTGATATATTTGTTTATAATTTGGTTTAATTAAATGTATGTTGCGTGAGAAAGGTTTTAATTTGGGATGAGCCATTTAACTGGGACAGTCTTGATAGACCCATATGGCTTCTAAATGTCTCTCTTTTCGCTTAATAAATTTTTGTGATTTTTTTTTTTTCAATGTTTATTCTACAGGAATGGTAAAAATCAACTGTGTGCTTAGTAGTACAAAAGAAATTATTATGCATACATTTTTAAATGAAATCTATTAATTTTTATCCTTTTCAGGTTAAAAAGTATTTAAATCAAGTTTAATAACATACCATATATTTTTATATAATATACTTTCTATATCATCAGATAGTCTATTCTCAAATATTATTGAATTACAAAAAGTTTTTTTTATTCTGAACTGAAGATTAACTTTGTTTTATATTATTGCATAAAAACATGTATAGGAAAGTAACTATTGGTTGTTTTATACATGCCAGTCCGCATAGCTGGCGGATAGCGTGTGATTCTCTATAACCAGCCCATCATTTTTTTATATCAAGTTGACTATTTTCTTATTTATATATATTATATATATATATATATTATATATATATATATATTTTATTATATTATTATATTTTATTTTTAGAGAGTATAATTGTAATATATATATATATATATATATATATATATATATATGTATATATATATATATAATATATATACAGTATATATAATATATTTACTCGTGACTTATGAATTGGATATCATTTTACATTTATTTTAACTTTAATGTTGTCAAAAAAGCTTAATACTATATATATAACATTTATAAGTACTATACTATAATATATAATATTATTTTATATATATAACTATTATATTACTATATTTTATATATATATATATATATACTATATATATTATTTTTAATTTTTTACTATTTAATACTTGTGCCTCCGTCTAATTACTTCTCAGACTCTTATTTGACAGCAAATGCCTTGATTGTTTATCTGTGAAATACTTGAGATGGCTTACATTTAAGCAGGAAAGCAGGTGTTTTTGTTATGAAAATTTAACTTCCCCCCGCCTCTGGTTTTATTGCGTAGCTACAAGGCGGCAATCCTATCAGCAAGAAAGAATAATTAGGTGTTGTTTTCTTAATTTTTGTTTATAAAACTTTTCCAGACTATATTTGTAAATATTATAATTTTAGATTGGGTTTACTTTTAATTCATTAAATTTTGGTTAGTAAATAGTAAAATTTGTAATTA
>JABUQX010039867.1:42500-43812 GCA_015478945.1 Trachelipus rathkii | reverse complement strand
ATAGTAACCAGCCCCGACGTCACTGCATCGGTGCGGTTCACTAATGTCCCCATTGACACCACACTAACCCTCTTAGAAAATCATATACAAACTCACAATATTACTTTCTCCATACCTTTCCCTCTTATCAAGTCTCTTATCTTACTTACCCTTGACCATGCCTATTTCAGATTTCAAAATAAATATTATAGACAAATTTTCGGCCTCAGCATGGGATCCCCACTCTCCCCCACTATTAGCAATATTTATTTAGAACTAACTGAAAAATACATCATATTCCCCCATCCAATGTTTCAATCCGTTTTTTGGTTTCGTTATGTGGACGATGTTCTGGCCCTTATCCCCAAGGATCAAAATATAAACAACTATTTAAATTTTATTAATAACATACACCATAGTTTAAATTTTACCATAGAACTCTCTAAAGATAACTTGATTCCTTTTCTCGATCTTTTAATTTCCTGGACAGACAATAGCCATCCCTCGTTCCAAATTTACCGAAAACCCACCGCTTCAGATTCATATATTCACTGGTTTTCATTTCATAATTTGTCAACTAAAAAAGCCATACTCTCTAATTTGTTCCTACGGGCTCTCAGAAATTGTGACAACCTACACTTAACCAATGAATTTAATTTTATCATCAACACTTTCAAAAAACTTAACAATTCCCAACCCTTTATTTTTAACGCTCTTCACTTAGCTAAAAACAAATACTTAAATCCTATTATACAACAAAATTCTTATACTAACATCTTACCTATCCCGAATATTAACATACATCTTATTAAAAAATTCATACCTCCCGACATTAAAATCACTAAATCTAACATGCTAACTTTAAAGCATTCATTAAAACCTAAAGACTTCCATTTAAACAAAAAATCAGGTATATATATGATCCCTTGTTCAAATTGCAATAAATACTATTTAGGAGAAACTAATAACATATACACAAGAATCGATCAACATAAAGATGACCTACGCAAAGGTAACCCTTCCTCATCTTTAACCATACATAGATATACTAATAACCATTTAATTAATATCAGTTCCCATAAACTAGTCATACCTATTCAAAATACCAAACAAAGAAAAATCATCGAGTCTTTCCTAATCAAAAACTCACATAATTTTAATACAAAAATGGGAAACCCTCAAATCGATGACTTTACGAATTTTCATTTAAAACAATCTCTTAAGCTTAAAAATTATCTAAAACAAATTCAACCTAGCACATAGTCCTTTATACCTTCAAACAACCATGCTGCCAGAAAAGAAGAAGAAGACAATAAAAATTGGAGCTGTATTC
>JABUQX010039867.1:5000-30000 GCA_015478945.1 Trachelipus rathkii | reverse complement strand
AAATAATATTATATTTATAATATATATATATATATATATATATTATATATTATAATATATTATATATATATATATAATAATATATAATATATATATATATAATTGAAATATAAATATTGACTATCTCTTTCTCTTTTATAAATAAAAAAATTAAAACGCTTCTACAATTATATATCACAAAGCCCTCATCTCTCTCATCTCTCTATCTATATTACTCTATATCTACTATTCTCTCTCTTCATCTACTCTCTCTCATCTCTCTCCTCTTCACTCTTACTCTCTCTCATCTCTCTCTGTATATCTAGTCTCTACTACTCTCATTCATCTCTCTCTTCATATCGTCCTCATCTCTCTTACTATCTATATTTATACTCTATATATATATAATTACTCTCTATAGCTCTATCTATCTATCTATATCTCTATCTATATATATATTTTATTCATATCTAATATATCATCTAGTATACTTATATCATTTCATATATATACATATATCACTATCTATATCTTCATAATATTTAATCTTTATAATTTACTTTAAATCATATAATCTTATACTATATATTATATTATATATATATATATATAATATATATACATATACTCATATATATATATATTCATCTCTGTATAATATAGTTATCTCTCATCTCTCTCTTATATAACTAGTAAAGACTACATTTGTAAAAATATAATTCAATAGTTTTATAAAATTTTGACACTATAATAAATATCTGAATGTTGGAATATTCGCAATAATTTCTCTTCTCAGTATATATGTAATTTTATTATATACGTATTATGCATTTATATATAATAATATAGTATATATATATTATATTATATAGTATATAAGTATATATATATATATATATATATATATAAATAAAAAATTTATATATATATATATATATTATAATATATATAATATATATTATATAATATTTATATATATATAATAATAATATATAATAATATAATATAATTAATTAAATATAATAATAATAATAATAAATATAATAATAATATATAAATAATAATAATAATAATAATAATAATATAATTATTATTATTTATTATTATATACTATTTATTATTATTATTATTTTAATTATTATTATTATTATTATTATTATTATTAATATATTATTATTATTATTATTATTATTATTTATTATTATTTTTTATTATTATTAATATTTATAATAATTATAATATATTATAATATTAAATAAATAATAATAATTATAAATTAAATATAATAATAATAATTAATTATAATAATAATAAATAATAATATATAAATAATAATAATATATATAATAAATAATAATATAATAATAATAATAATATATATAATATATAATAATAATAATTAAATAATATATAATTAATAATAATATAATTAAAATAAAATAATATAATTAATATAATAATCAAGAGGAATAACATATCTCTATACAATCAATATTTTCATTAGACTTTTATATATGTTAATTTTTTAATTATATAAACGTAATGGCCTTTACCTAGAATTTTTTAAAATTAAGTTGTCGTATCTAATAGAGAAGCTTTAAAGCTATATTTCGTAAACCAATATATAGACGAGTTTCGTAGAATATGCTATAATATTTATAAATTATTTAAAATTAATATAAATAGCTGTATAGGTAAATTGGAATGTCTTATAAAAAATTTAGAAAAATTACCTAATAATGCAAGGCATTTTACAAGGTAAAACTGCTGAGTTGCTACTAAATGCCTTGTGATATCAGTTATGTATAGTAAGAGAACTTTCGTATATATATAATATTATATTATATATATATATATATAATATATATCTATATATATATATATATATATATAATATATATTATATATATATAGTATATATATATTAATTAATTATATAATATAATAATATTAAATATATATATATATATATATATATATATATATATATAAATATATATACTATTATATATATAATATATATATATATTATATATTATAAATTATATTAATATTAATTAATATCTATATATTTATTATATATTATATATATATTAATATTATAATAATATATATATTATAATTATATATATATTATATATATATATATATATTAATATATATTTTATATTAATATATAATATATATATATTAATATATATATATATTATATTATATATTATATAATATTATATATATATATATTATATATATATTATTATTAATATATATATATATAGTATTATATATATATATATTAATATATATATATAGTAATATATTATATAATATATACATATAATAATATATTATATATATTATATATTATATATATATAATATATATATATTAATTATATATATTATAATTATAATTAATTAATTAATTATAATATTAATTATATATATTATAATTATATATATATATAGTATATATATATAAATATATATATATATAATATATATATAGTATTTGTAAGTGTTTCTATTACTATATATATATCTATATTATTATATATATATTATATAATATATATATATATATATTAATTAATGATATATGTATTGATATTATATATTATTAATATAGTATATTAATATATATATTAATATATATAATATTATTAATATATTATATATATATATATATAAGTGTATCGAATGTTTAATTTAGCTCGTCTGTAGCTAACCAGGTAATGAATAGTGACCGGCCTGAGTCACAATATATATAATTATATAGGAAAAAATGAAGTAATCACTACGTACGTATGTACCGATAGCTAAATTAAAGAAATTCACTATCTTAGGAACAGAGTAGCAATCGAAAATTTCCAAATTATATTTCATCTATTTTATGACTTTTTTACAGTTAAAAGAAGTTTTTTTTTTAAAATTTATTTTATAAATTCTTTGACGTTTTTGCATTAAAATATAAATTTTAATAATTTAGTTAAGTTTACCATATAATTTATATCATATTAAAAAGACTCAGAATTATAGTATGGTAGTGAAGTACTACCTACCTATACCTACCCTACCTATACCCTCCTACTCTATAGTATACGCCCCTTGAGATATTAATCTATGTATTTATAATATATATATATAGTTATATATATATATACTATATATATTATATATTATATATATATATAATATATATATTATATTATATATTATATTTATATATATATATATATATATTATATTATAGAGTACATATAATTATATTAATTATAATATTTAAATATAATATTTACATATAATATAATATATATATATATATATATATTATATATTATATAATATTATATTAATTATATATATATATAATTATATATAATTTCAATATATATATATATATAAATATAATATACGTTCTCATTACTATGATGATCGTTCACCCATTTCACAATCCCATCCCCAGGTATTTAATTGATCTCTGTTTTTGATTTGATTAACCATGGGTCGAGATGAATATTGGTTCATGTCCAGAAATTAGCAACTGTTGCTCTAGAATCATTAGAGCTCTTATTTAACCATGTTTAGGAGTCTTTGTTGTTCAAACAAGAAAAACAAGAATTCTGAATCAACCGGCGAATTACACAATGTGAAGGTGGTGCTTTTCTCTCAATCAAGTTTAAAATAAACTTTCTCTATATATTTTTTTTTTAAATAGTCAAATTATCCTTCTCTAAATTCCTAATGGTTCGTTGAATTCTGAAAACGGAAAAATGATGAACTTTTTAAAATGTAAATAATTAGATTTCAGAATCACTAGTTGACACTTTGGGAAACACTTACTAATTTTATTTAGCAAAATGAAATAAATAAGTTAACAAAATATTTCAATTGTATTTTTCCAAAGTAGTTTCTAGAAACCTCAAAAATTATTTAAAATTTAGTAAAAATAAATAAATAAAAAAAAGTAAAAAAATAAAATTGTTCAATTTTTCCATTTTCATCACAAAAACTAATATTTCACTAATATATATATTATATATAAGAGAGGGTTAGTATAGTGGCTCTCACTAATAGTACCTCCTTTCACTATTTACTTAAGTGCCAGGTTAGTTGGAGTGAATGGGAAAAGCTTAATAAAATTTCAGCTTTAAAGAAGAATAAATATATTTTCATTTTTTATCGAACAATTTTTAAAATGATTCGTTTTACAGAGATGATTTTGTCATTTGGATAAGGAATGATAGGGAGGTGGAGGGGGGGGGTGAAAATGTGTCGGTATATTAACAATTAATAATTTTCAATATATCGAAAATGTCGATGATTTTAATTTCCTCGATTCTTGATTCAGATTATCGATTAACATTTCTATTTCTATGGTACGAGTTAAGAATAGAGAAAATGAAGAAAGGGAAAGCAGTAAGTTGGTGAAAGCCCAGTACAGAAACGTTACTATTAGATGGAATAGATCTTATCGTAGGCTCTTATTTACCTCGATCCTTGAAGGATTTGTATTGCCATCTAGACACACAGGAAAAATTTTGTTTTCACCAAAGCCTAATAAAGTTTTTCAATCTATATTTCAGATGAATTGTAAAATTTTTAGGAATTGCTTCATTTACTTAATTATAAACCATTTGAATCCACAACAAGATAGGTTAACACTGACATAATAACCTATAATAATAGTTTAGGAGTAACATAATAACCTAAACCAATATGTTAGGACTAACATAATAACTTAAACTAATAGGTGAGGACTAATATAATAACCTAAGCAAATAGGTTAGAACTAACATAATAACTAAAATAATAGGTATACGACTAGCATAATAGAAGATGAATTTTAGTAAATATATATTTCGTATCAAATACAAATATTATATAATAGGATTTATTATGTAATAAACAAGAAATACTGATAAATATATATATAGATACATAACATAATAACCTAAATTAATAGTTACGTATATAAATAATATAACTCGATATGATCAACAATGAAGTTCTAAGTAATTATATTCATTAAAACCTTAAAACATAATATAAACTTATACTAATAGTCGCATATTATATGCGACATAATACTCACATCAGATAACATATACGTAGACTACTACATATGGCAAACCATGTTAGGACTGAACCATAAAAAGAACCTGTTAATATAATAAGCTTACGTTGCGAACTCTACATATTAAATATATAGTACTTACGCTAAACTAATAGACTTGTAGGTAATACAATAACAAATAATAATGCTACAACTCTTAATACGTGTATATTAAATGATTTCATATCACTTAAGAGAAAAAAATGTCTACTTTTTGATTCATTAGACACTATATATAATTAAATACACCATAAAAACCCACAGTAGATTAAAGAAAATAATAAAAAAATCAAGTTGGAGAAAATAGTTAGAGAGAGCGGTCGAGAGAGGTTCTAGTAACTCTGATTATAGGTAGGACTCACACGATTACTAACCTTAAACAATAGGTTTGAGACTACACATAATATAACCTAAAGAACTAATAGGTGGTTAAATTAAAAAATAGACCTATCCAATGATTAAGTATAACTTGATATTACCATATAGTAGTTAGAAGCACATTTAATATATCATAACCTAAGATAGGTTATTAATCATGGATTATTAAATTCAATGAGTACTCTATAAAAACATAATAGATAAGACTAACATAAATAAACGCGACCTATATATTTAGTATTGCTTAGAATTTACATAAGACCTGAAGCTAATAGAGTTATTGACGTACATATTTACCTAAACTTAATAGGTTTGGAACTACATAAAAACCTAAACTAATAGATTAGTGTTTGAGACTACACAGAATAACCTATAACTAATAGGTTAGGACAGCATTTATACACTCAAGTAGAATAATAAGATATTTATGTTACTAGAAATATACTCATGATACCGCGGGGTAAAAAACCGAGTCTAGTATGTTCGATAATATATATTTGGGAACTTAACACAATAATCCACTATAATAAAGTTTGGTACTAACATATATAAAATATAAACTAAAAAGTTTAGGATTAACATAATAACCTAAATAATATTTAGGACTAACATTAAATAACTTAACTAATAGGTCAGTGACTAACATTTAATAATAAATAGTGTATAGGTATAACATTAATTAACCTAATAACAAATAGTAAGGACCTAACCATATTAACCTAAGAAATAAATAGTTTAGAGGTAAAAACATAATAACCTAAATCATAATAGAGTTGTGAACTAATCATAATATATAATATTAAAATAAACCAAATAATTGGGTTTAGGAGTATAGAATAATCTACTAATAGGTTTAAGGATACTAACATAATTTAAAGCTAAAATTAATAAGGGTAGGAAACTACATATAAACCTAAATACTAATAGGTTCGGACTAACATAATAACCTAAAAATAATAGGTTTAGACTAACAAAATAGCCTAAACTATATTAGGTGTGAATAAGTATTATAACTAAACTAATAGGCTAGGACTAACTATATAGCCCTAAACTAAATAAGTTAGGTGACTAAAATATATAACCTAAATTAATTAGATATTAGGTACTAACATAAATATAATAAACTAATATGATTAAGGACTATAACAATAATAAGTTAATAATCACTAATTAGGATTTATGGAACTAACATAGTTACCTTAAACTAATAGGTTAGTGAACATACACATAATAGCCTAAACTAATAGGTTACTTAATCTAAACATATTAAACCTAAACTAATAGTTAGTGAACTAACCATAATAACCTAAACTAAAAGGTAAAAACTAAACAATAACAACTAAAACTAATCGATTTAAGGAACTAACATAAGGTACACTAAACTATTAGGCTAACTTACGCCATAATTATATTCTTATTTCTTTGAAAGTTTCATAATAATTTACCTTCCAATTTTAGATACAATAAAAACCTAAATTAAATAGGTTAGGAACCACTCAAATTAACACAAATCAAACTTAATATGCTAGACTAACATACACACAAGCTCAACTACATATAGGTTAGGATCTAACATAATAACCTAATCTAATAGGTTAGGACTAACATAATAACCTAAACTAATATGTTAATACTAACAAAATAGCTTAAACTAATTAGTTTAAGATAACAGTGACAATATAACCTAAACCTATAATAGGGTAGTAATAAACATAATTAAACTTAAGACTATAGAATAAGCGACTAAAATAATAACTTAACTAATAGGTTTTAGGAGTTATTCAATTAAATATATCTCATTAATACTAATTATTTAGAGACTAAAACAAATACCCTTAAATATAATAGGTTATTAGGAGTATATTTATAATAATCCTATAACTAAAGGTTTGATATAACATAACTAACCTAAACTTAATAAGTTTATAGGACTACCTAAATAATCTTAAATAATTATAGGTTAGGACTAACATAATAACCTAAACTATATGTTAGAACTAACATAATAATCTAAAATAATAGGTTAGGAATAATATAATAACCTAAAACTAATAGGTTAGGACTAACATAATGACTTAAACTAAATTAGGTAAGCAATAACATAATAACCTAAATAGTTCAGTCGGATTCAGGTTACATGATGATCTATAAACTAATATGTTAGAATAATATAGTATATATATATATATATATACCTATATAGATTAAAATTTAACTCTAATGGCAGCTTGAAATGTAACTAGAAAAAATGCTAGGACTATAGGTTTGGAACTAGATATAAAAACCTTTAAACTAATATAGGTTAAGTAGCAATATTAGTATACTAAATAAATAGGTAAAGACTAACATAATAACCTAAACCATAGGTCATGACTATACAATAATAGCCTAAAGGGGCGTGGCGTTAGGAATGGTTACAAATGTAGCGTGCGATGATTAATTACATACTTAAGCGGTTTAATTACTAACTAATTGGATTAGCGGCCAAAAAAGGCCTAATATATAATAAGTAGAAATTATAGATAGTACTAACACAATAACTATAAACTTAATAATAGTAAAGACTGACTATACATTAAAACTAAAATATTATTAGAGTTAGGACTAACATTTTTAACCTAAACTAATCGGTTAGTGGCTTTACATTAATAACTCATATATAATACTAATAAGTAAGACCAAACTCTATAATACTCGGGAGTAGACAAGATACGTGTCAGCATAAGCGACTAAATATCGAGTGCAATTATAATACTTATGAATAGGCTTTTGGTATGGCATTAGATACTCCTAACTAAAATATTTTAGACGATTAACTATAACTCCATTGGAACCCAAATTTTCCTTCTAGCATCCTCACCATACTAACCTAATATAAATAATATATCAAAATGAATATAAATATATAATATTATATATAAATAGAATAATAATAATATATAATAATAATAATAATAAATAATAATAATAATAATCATTGATCTAATATTAATACATCATAATGATAATGGATAAGAAATAATAATAATAATAAGATGTGAGCAACAAAAGTACTGTCTTCTCATAAGACTATTGTTGACTTTATGTTTAGTGTGTTGTGTTGTTTGTGATGTGATAGTCGCGTGTGTTAGGGCTCTGTGTGTTGGAGTGAGTATGTGTTGTGTATAGACTGTTAGAGTTTTGTTGAGGTTCTTTGGATGAGTAATGCTTCTATAAAGCCTATTGTTGTTCACAATAAAAAAAACCTCTTACTCAATTATTGAATATTTTATTATATATAAATATAAAGATAAATATTCTATGTTAGAGATAGACTGTTGTAATCAATAAAAAATCAATATAAAGCACAGAGTAAAGGTATAACTGCTGTTGCTCTGTAGTAATGGATCGCGTGACCTGTCACTTGTATAGAGAGACACCATATTATTCGTGTATATTATTTAGGGAGGACTACTCATATATACTCACAATAATCGTTACGCAGGTAAAATTCTTAAATAAAAAAAATAAAATAAAAAAAATTTTTTAGTACATCACCAAAAATCGTCGACATATATATATATATTTATTTTGAAAGTAAAATGGTCTGATAGAAAAAAATTATTGCCTATATAGTATATACTCAATTATAATATACTGGTTCAAATTACTAGTTTGAGTATAATATAAACATAATAAATTCATCTATACTGGGCCAAATCATAAGTATAAATAATAAAGTTAGACTTAATAATATTTTATATATATATGAATTATTAATATATATAATATATATATATATATATATATATAATATATATATTATTATATAATAAGTGTACGAAATGTTTTCTTTTTACGTCTGGCAGCACAGGTAAATGATAGCCGGCTGGCCAATTAATAATATATATAGGAAAAATGGTAATGTACGTACTTACGTATATATACCGATAGCAATTAAGAATTCACTCTTTAGGAACATGAGAGTAGCAACGAAAATTTCCCAATTAATTTAATTATTATAAACCGTTTATTACTAAAAGTATAGATTGTTTTTTTATAATATTATTTTATAAATTTAGTTTAATTTTTTCAACTTTCATTATTAAAATTTAATAATTTAGTTAAGTTTACCATTTAATTTTATTTATCATTAAAAAACTCTCAAGAATTATTGGAGTATATGGGTAAGATTACTCATATCCCTATATTATACCTACCTAAATACCTATACCCTAATTGTATAAATATATACGCCCTGATTAATATTATATATATATATATATACTATATATATAATATATATATATATATATATATATATTATATAGTATATATATATTAAATTATATATATATTATATTATATCATATATAATATATATATTAATATATATATATATGATATTATATATATTATATATATTAATATATTAATATATATATATTATATATATATATTAATATATATATATATAATATATATATATTATATATTTATATATATTATATAATATATATACATATATATATATAGTTATATAATAATATATTAATATTATAATATTAATAAATATATATATAATATAATATTAAATATTAAATATATATTATATAATATATATATATATATATATATATATATTATATTTAATATATATATTATATATATATAATATATATATATATATATATATATATATATATTAATATTATAATTATATATATATATTAATTATATTAATATTATAATAATATAATTATAAATATATATATATATATTATAATATATATATATTTATATATATATTATATATATAATATATTAATATATATATAATATAATATATATATATATATTATAATATATATATAATAATATAATATATTAAAATATATATAATATAAATATATATATATATATATTATATAATATATAATTAATTATATATATATATATATTTTATTAATATATATTATATATATATATATATATATATATATATTAACATTATCTAATGATGATGCGTTCACTTACCACCCTATCACAGTCCTACCTGGGCCAGGTATTTAATGATCTCTGTTTTATGATTTGTTAACCAAGGTCGGTCGAGATGATTCATAATATTGGTTCACATGTCCGAAATGTAGATGTGTCTAGAATCATGTACTTGCTTCGGCATATGTCGATGCGTATACTACCGCACTGAATATTAGACGCCCTCTGTATTTATACCACTGTTTGAGGGAGTCTTTGTTGTATTCAAAGCTAAGAAAAACAAGAACAGGGATATTCTCGTGTTAAATCATTTATCATTGCGGGCGAAATTAAACTCGCTCATGAGTGGAAAGGTGGGTGCTTTTATCTCATTCAATAAGTTTAAAATAAACTTTCTCTATTATTTTATTTTTTTTGAATAAGTCTGAAATTTATCTCACTTCTCTTGCTAAATTCCTAAATGGTATCGTTGAAATTACTGATAAAATCGGGAAAAATGAAATGATAATACTTTTTATAAATGTAATATATATATAGAATTTTTCAGATATCACTTAGTTGACACTTGGGAAACACTTACTAATTTTATTTAGCAAAATGAAATAAATAAGTTAACAAAATATTTTAATTGTATTTTCTAAAGTAGTTTCTAGAAACCTCAAAAATTATTTAAAATTTAGTAAAAATAGGTTATGTGATGTTAGTGTAGGATGTGTAGATGTAATAAATGTAAGTGAAAAAATAATTTTCGTGGTGTGTGTGCTGTAAATTATAGGCTAGTTTGTACACTAAAAAAAATAAAAAAATTCAAGAAATTCAATTTTCTCACTTTCATCTCAAAAACTTGAAATATTTCACAGGAGGTCGTAAGTGGCTCTCAAGTACCTCCTTTCACTATTTAACTCAAGTGTCCTGAGGGATTAGTTTGGAGTGAATGGAAAAGCTTGAAAAACAAAATCAAGCTTTAAATGTATGCCAATACACACAATATATCACGGTCCATCTATATTTTTATCGACAAAGTACATTAAATAACAATGATTGCAGTTTATATATGACCAAATGGAGATTGACTGATTCGTACGATTTAGGTATATTGTGTATATAAATAGACATAATAGATCGGTATTTTCTTTCGATCGACTAATTTTTCAGTATGTAATTTCCGAACAATAGTTCCGATATTTTATATTTTTGCGGCTCCGATTTTATTTCATCGATTCTTATTCAGATTATCGATTAACATTTCTATTTCTATGGACGAGTTAAGAATAGAGAAAATGAAGAAAGGGAAAGCAGTAAGAAAACGTTATTATCTAGATTGAGAAGATTATTTACCGCTTTCTTTAGACTATCCTTCGCAGGCATTTTTTGTATGTCCTGTTCACGTATATACTAGACACAATCGATAAGGGAAATAAGAAGTGTTAATATTTTTTCAAAGACGCGAATATTGCTATTATTATAATGTCTCTCTTCAAAATCGTTCTATTCTTTCACTACAGAGAGTGGCAAGTTGTAAAATTTTGTTAGGTTTTTAGGAATTGTGCTTCATTTACTTAATTATAAACCATTTTGAAATCCACAACAAGATAAGGTTAACAACTGACATAACTTATTAACTAATAATAAAGTATAATTAGTTGAGTATTAACATTAATAACCTAAATCTCTAATATATAATATCATGTGTATAACGATGAATTCTCTACATACTAATAGGTGAGGCTTAATCATTGTGAGATCTAACAGACTAGACTAAGAAAATAACCTAAAATACCTCACGGTTATCGCACACACATGATGATATCGATATATGTGTTTAGTTATGACATAATATGTAATAACTAGGATAATTTTTTAAAAGTATAAATAAAATAGATTAATCCTCTAGACTAATTTTGTTTATGCATACTCTTAGATTCATAGCATCAGGAATTTGGAATTGTGTTTATTCTGAAGTAAATATTCAAAAATGAACAAAGAAACTAATAAGTTATTACTAAATAAATAACATAAACTATCTATGATGTACCGGTACTAAATCAAATGATATACTTATATAATTTAACACCTTGTATAGTATTTATCTATAGTAAATGAAAAATGCCATAGACTAAATAGTTGAGCGACACTAACATGAAAAACTCGTAATATCTAATATATGTGATTGGCTACAACTATACTAATAACTATAGAGATGGGACGTATATCCCATTGTAGGATAACCTACACACATATAGATTTAAGAATAGCTCATATCATAATTATTATACCCTAAACGAAATAGGTTATATAGACTTTTTGGATTAAGATAAAACTACAACACTAGGTGTTTATTAGACTGAACATAAATAACCTTATATACTAAAAGATAGGAGATACCTTTGTAGATTTAACCAAATATATCCTGAAATCTGTTATGGGTGATTAAATCTAGTGACATAGACCGCTAATACAAATCACGCTTTTGGAACATTCAAAAAACCTAACACATAAATTTGCATATATTCCATTAACATATACTTTTACTTTAACTCAATGGTTTTAAGTGTAGCTGGGACGATAATCTAATGTGCAGGCATCAACCTTCGATTAATAGGTTACTCGCAACATATACATATTCCTAAATTATTACTTACCACAATAGGTTAGTGTTGGAGCGGTAATATCGTGATGGGCAAGCGCTAAATCATATCTCTCGTGGTACGAACAACACAATATAATTATCTAATAATTAAATAGGTTAGGATCTTACACTATCATATATTATTCCACAAATAATACGCTGAGGAGATACTATATATGAGTGCAGATAGCACATCTAATATACTTCCTTCAGAGGTACATAACAAATTTATATAATAACTTTAACTATTACGACGAAATTTTATTCACGAGACTATACGTGAGAGTATTTTAGTGTCAGAAAGAAATCATAAGCGCTTACGAGGATACTAAACATACATAAGTATTCGCCTCAAATTATCTATAAATCACGAGAGTTTAGTGTGGGATATATACGATAAGCTATGAACGCATTACCCTATCAGCTAACAATAGGTTACACAAGTTATAGACTAAACATTATATTCCTACTCTTTCATATACACATAGTTTTGGGAATTCTAATGATGGAGTTATACCATATATAGTCTCGAGCGCATCACATTATCGAGTCGAGAGTAATACAAGGTATAATTAATGTATCTTAACATCTTAATGTTCATAATATGTAGTGATGGGTCATAACATAAGTGTGCAGCTAGAAACATACACTAGCGGTCGTAATGGAACTTATATTAAATAATAACTTCTTATAACTTATAATGTATTCAGACCTCACTATATGTGAATAGCGCAATATAGTTCAGTAATGGTTAGCACTCACTCTGCATCGGCACGTCACACTTATTATATCTCATTATATAACTCTGAGAGCATTTTTTTTAGATAGGGAGATGTCAATGTGAGCCAGCGCAATGTCTACAGAATACGCGTAAGATCTAATTTAAAGTAAGTCATTTTACCTAAACATGTAAATATTGAGAGAGCAGAGAAAAGAAGTATGCTGGCTTTGAGAGTCACCTGACGGCTCTTATTCTATACTTGCGGAGAGTTCTTCTAATAAAAAAAAAAGACAACTCATACTTGTGGTAGCTGAAAATTCTCGCAAGTTTCCCATGACATGTCGTCATATATAGACTTAGCCATGTAGATCATATATATAAATAGAATATAGAGAGGAGAGTAGGCATATTGTTAAGGATAAAAATTTTAATAATATTCTTGTCTTTTTATTTTCGATTGCAGATATTATTCATTATATATTGATAGCAAAATATTATTTAATATTATTATATATATATTATATATGTTCGTGTTATTCATTTTTATTATTAATTTTTTATATTAAATTATTTTTATTGGTAATTATATATATTTATATATATTAAATTATTTATAATTATATTATTATATTAATTTATATTTTTATTATTTTTCTATTATATATTTACTTATTTTATTACTATTATTATTATTATTAATTATATTAATTTATTATTATTTAATTTTTTAATTATTTTAATTTATTAATATTATATATTTATTATTATTTATTATTATAATTATATTAATTCATATTATTCATCTGACGAAAATATTCTTTAATATTTTATTAATAATTAATTATATTATATAAATTAATATTTAATTATTATTTTTACTGTATATTATTTTATTAATTAATTATTATTATAAATTATTATTTTTCTTGTTATTAATTATTATTATTATTATTAGGAGTATTATTTGTTAATAATATTATTAATTAATAATATAAAATATATAGATAAAAATATATAATATAATGTAATAATATAATAATTATTAGCTTTATCTTTATTAAATGTTATTTATTATTAAAATATCATAAATATATTTATGTATAATATATCAATATTATTTATAAAAATAAATTTTTAATTATATTATTTAGTAATATAAATTTTTATATATCTATTCACTTTATTAATACAGTGTGCACTCATATTATCTCCACTCAATCAATATCACTTGATCTAATATATAGATATTATTTGAGTAGTTCGATATTATATATTGAGAATTTTTATTAATTTTAGAAAGATTAATTCATTATTCTATTCGATCAATCTTATTCCTTACTTTCAAAGGAAATAATTATTTTGGATCCTCACTATATAGTTATTATTGGTTGTATTTTCTTTGCATTTTAGTTTGCTTATTCATTATCATAATGGTTTGTATTATAGAGTTAATATTATTGAATTTTATTTACTCTCTCTATCTTATATGTATTTATTGAGTGTTATGACTTTATTACAATTATATTAGTCTATATTATTTAGAAAGATTCGAGCTCGTTATAGTTCAAATTTCGTCGTGTATGTTGCTGTGTGAGACTGTTGTTTGTGTATGTTTGGTTTGATATGGTTATGATCTGTGAATAGATTGTTGTTTATCAGCTGGTTGGTATATTGTCGATATTATATTTTCTTGACCAAGGTACCTAAAATTAAATACATCATATAATTCTACGCTGTGGCCAATTGATTATATCTCCTGTTTACTCTATATCATAGTCACGCGTATATTCTACCACGATCATTCTCGGTAGAAAAGCTGACCTACAGAAGCACTTAAGATATCAATTTATTTCTATTATCTTTTATTATTTTTTTTTGTGTTATTTTCTGTTGTTTTTTGTGTATGTCTAACTTCTAATTCTCTTGTTTTCGTCCTCTTTGTATTGTTCTGTTGACTCATAAAAAGTGTTTATTTTTACTGTTCATAAGGGAAAAGAGAGTGTATAAAGTTTCGCATATACAAAGATATGATATCAATATTTTTGGGATGTACACTATCACCACTTTCATACTAAGCAGTGATCCCTGATCTGTGGATTGAGATTAATCCTTGTTTTAAACACACACGCTGAACTCGTTTTTCTAGATTTTGTCTGTGAGATAATCCACACTTCTATATCGGCACGCAAAATCCATCTATCACACTCGAGTATTGGTTGATACGAGGATAATTGTAATGCAAACAGCGTGGCGCTATATTGGGTGATCTATTTCAGAGTCTTCTCACACTTGCATTTGTCAGACATGTGAAGAAGAGAGATAGTGAATAAATTGTCAATATATACAACTATTTTTTATAACCTTCCGCTAAATAATAATCTTTGGAAAGACCTAGTACAACACTTCCTCCTAATCCATACCTCTTTTTATTATCATCCTCGTCACCACCTTTCTTGCCAGTGTAGATTTCAAATTTAGAGATATAACCTGAAGAATCGCCTAAACACCATTTCTTGTAGCCACGCTTTATTGGCTTCATAGGGTTATACTGCTTCATTGAACTTCTACCTTTGAAAAGTATAATAGACTCATCAACACAAAGTTCTCTCTTTGGAGAATATAAATTTTTAAATTTTTTCATTTAACGTTAATACTAATGGTGAAATTTTATACAATTTTTCACCAAGGTGATCTTTGATTTTAGAGTTGTCATTTACATGCAGGTATCCTAAAATATTTGAAACCTATCCTGTCATCGTGGACTAGAAAATCAGTTGCGTTTTTCTTTGATCACTGAGAGAGTAAGTAGAGAGATTTATTTAGTATACGAATAAATACGTGACGATATAACCATGTATACATGACAACATATCTCACCACACACCCACAAACACATAAAACTCAACACACTCATACAATACACATACAACATCTATACAAATATACAACCTACACACTCTAACTCATAAAACACACTATCATAGGCTACGACAGAAGCACACACACTGAGGTTTGCTTATGACATATAGGTCGCTAGTCGCACAATCTTTAACATTTTCCGAACGAGATGTCGACTAACCTGTTTACCGAGCGCTGCGTACTTGATATATATTATTTCATCTATAGATATAGAAAATCATGTATGACGTATATATGGATATACATGCTCCTAGGAGCTCGCACAAGCTAGTAGTACTACTCGCACACGCCGTATCAGAAGTCGCGACTATCGATATAGCTCGATTCACTGTGATGCTTCACTAACTTTTTGTGCAGTGTCATATCCTCCTTTTAATTATTCGCTCAACCATTTGCGGTGGTTAAGACTCTCACGAGCTACAGTCCTTCTCTCTAACGAGCTATGTCTCGTACGATAGATAAGCAGCATTTTATTATTTGCAGTTTATTGTTGGAGCTTGAGTGAGTGGCCTGAGACGTAATTCTGTAGAGATAAATACAATACCATGAATATATACATGTTTCACACTTACCATTTACTTAGGGTATTTTTCCGTGCGCTAGTGCTATAGATTATAGATGCGTATACACATTATATTTATTATCCTCTTCATATTTTATAAATATATTATAGCTTTGAGATAACGGATTATACCATTGAAGAGCTCTCATTTTCTTCCACTAGATTCGCTTTTTATATGTCAGATTCACTTTCTTGATCCGTTCCATATTCATAGTCAGAAGGGATTTCATCTAAAAGAACATCAAGAGCGACATCATTTATTATTGGTTTTCTTCTATGAGTACTCATCTATGGATATGGAATATATATATATATATATATATATAATAATAATATAATATTAACCGATATTATATAGATAATCGTAATTTCGGAACGAAACAATCACATCGAATCGATCAAAATATTTGTATAATAATATAAATGTTTTCTCATTAAATTAATTAAATTAATTTAATATTAAAATAATAAAGTTAAATTACATAAATAAATAAGCTTTTTTTTTTTTTTTTTTTGAATTTTAACTTCCTGTTGAGAAACTGCATATTAATTATAGGATAAAAAAAAAAAGTCCTTGTGGAAAGCGTTAAACACTAATATGTGTATATAGTATATATATATATATATATGTATATATATATTATATATATATATATATATATATATAATATATAATATATATAATATATAATATATATATAATATTATAAATATAATATATAATATATATATATATATATATAATATATATATATATAATAATATTATAATAATGTGTATATTATATATTATAATATATATAATATATATATATAATAATATATTATATATTATATTAATATATATATATTAATTATATATATAATATATATATATTATATATATTATATATATTATAATATAAAATTTTAAATATTACAAAGTTGTATATAAACCCATCTATATTATATATTATATATATTATATATACTATATATATATAATAATTAATTATATTTATATATATATATAGTATATTAATATATATATATAATACTGAGATATATATATATATATTAATATATTATTCGTGATATAATTATATATATTGATAATTAATTAATATATATTAATATATATCATATTATATAATATATTAATTATATATTATATTATTAATATATATAATATATTATATTATAATAAATAATTATCAATATATATATATATTATTATATAATACTAATATATAAATAATATATATAATTATTATATATATATTGATAATTTTAATATATAATAATAGTAATATATATATATATATATATAATATATATATTTATATAAGTGATCAAATCAGCGAAGATCAGAGAATGACTTTTGTACATCTACGCGGAATGATATATATCCCACTAGTGATAAACACTCTAATATTAATTATTAATAATTATAATTATAATATTAATAGTATATTATAATATTATATATATAGATATATATATATGTATTATAGTATATATTTAATATATAATATATATATATATATATATATATATATATATATATATATATATAAGCCACAAATATTTGAGTTTTTTATATAATAATTAATATATTTATATTTATATTTATATATATTATATTAAATATATATATAATAATATATATAATATAATATATATATATATATATATATTATTATTAATAATATATATATACTATATATATGAGAGTAAAAGAGATAAGAGAGAGAGATTTATGATTACCCATAGAATCGAGAAGAAACTTATATCCTTAATATAATTTAAAAAAATATAATAAATAATTTTTTTCTATTTTTATAAATAAATGGTTTAAAAAATTTTTTTTTTAGCCTATTAATATATATCTAATCAAGTGATTAATTATTTATTTCAGCTAGAGATACTCCTTTAATGCTTTCAAAGAGACACTAAACCTAAAAATCTTCACGGACCACAAATATGTTTTTTCATTTCTATTAATATATATTCTTAATTTGCTTTGATTATTTTTTTATTATTATTGAAATTTAAAATTAAGAAACTCAAGCTATCAAAAAAAAATTTTTTCGCATAAATAATTTCGAGGGGGTGGGGTTCGAATCCCTGTCTGCGACTTTGATGTATATTATCAATAATTTTAATTATATATTAATTAATCATATATTCACAAAAAAATCTATTTAAACCAATTTTTAACAAAGATATCAGTGATAAATATGAAATAAATTTTGGACAACTTCTATACTAACTTGACGGTTTCATGAATACCAAGTAACAAATGTAAAGTAAATTATAAAAAATTAATTCAATATTATTTACCATTTTATGTTTTGTATCTTATTTAATCTATAATATAATTATCTAAAATAGTTAAGATTATATTAATTATAAAACATCATGAACGTACCTTCTAATACTATAAAATACTTCATCAAAATTACTCAGCACTTATTTATGAGAGTAGTGATAATATTGACTGAATGAAATCTTAGGAAACTCAGCATATATTTGTTATTTACATTTCATAAAATAAAGATGCCAATATTCTAAATAAATAATAGATAATAAATAAAAATAATTTTCATATATATTACCTTACTTGAGCTCATATCCGGTCCAGTCACTTAAGAGTTGTATATTATAACATAATATAGTAAATTTACATGTCTTTTGTTAGGATAGTATATTGTCGGTATATTTGTTATAAGGTAATACTCGTACATATGACTATATATGTTAGTTACCTGAATGAGGTTATAAGACTAAAAATAGCCCTAAACTAATTTGATATAGACTATCTATATAATAAAACCTAAACTATATAGGTCAGTATAGGACTAACATTAAATGACCTATAATACTAATAAGTTTAGGATATAACATAATAATACCATAAATTATTAAATTAGATTATAGGGATATAACATAATTATAAATTATATAAACTAATAGGTTATGAGACTTAAACAATAATAATAGTTTATATACTAATAGGTATAGTGAACTCATACATAGTTACCACTATATATTTGTGTAGATAGCTTTGATGTGAATGGTATATGTAGAATAAAATAATAAGCACATATAACTAATTAGGTTATACTACTTAAGACTAATTAATAACTACTAACTAATAGGTTTATAGTGACTAACATAATAACCATAAAACTAAAAGTATAACAACAACTATATATAACAACCTATAAATAATTAACATAGATTAAGTGAACTAACATAATACTAAACTAATGGCTACAAACCTTAACTATAATCATAACCTAATCATAATAGTTATTATGGGATATAACATATATAACTTAACTAGAAGGTAGGACTAAAATAATACCATAAACTAATAGTGATTTAGGTACTATACAATATAAAATAATCAATATACTAATATTGTACTCTAAGACTAACATAATAAGTATATACATAATATAATTGAGTGAGATAGAGTACTTATACATATATATATATAAATTAAATATGATATAAGAGTTAGGTACTATAATTAATAACCTCATAAACTAATATGTTATATATACTAAATCACATATAAAGACTTTAAACTATATATAGTTTAAGAATATGAGGATAACCTAAATCACAATAGGGTAGTATAACATAATAAACTATAAGCTATAAATAGAATTAATATAGAGATCATAACATAAAATATACCTAAAACTAATAGGCTAGGAGTATTACATTATATATCCTAAACTAATATTTATTAGGACTAACATAATACTACAATTACTTAACTAAAATGGTTTTAGGAAGTAACATAAAATAACCTTAAATACTAAATAGGTTTATTAACTATAAAATATATAATCATAAACTTATAAGTTTATAGTGAATAACCTTAATAATTTATAAACTAATAGGAGTATATTAGGAATAAATAATAATAACTACTAATTATTAGTTTAGACTAACATAATAACCTAAATTAAAGGTTAGGAATAATATAAATAACCTATCATAGCTTAATAGGTTTAGGTAACTAAATAACTAATAATGACCTAAACTAATAGGTATAATATATAGCAATAACATAATAAACTAAATATAATACTATAGGTTAGGACTAAACATAATATATATATACTAACTAATATTTTTTAAGGATATAATATATACAATAAATATAATTAAAACTACATCAATGCTGATCAATGAAATAAACATATTAACCGACACTCATAAATTAATGAGTTATAGTGAACTGACTATATAAAACCTATAACTAATAGTTTAGACTATATATATTATTATAATATAACCTAAATATTAATAGAGTTAGGAATACACAATAAATTAACCTAAATAACAAATAGGTCATGACTAACAAATTAGCCCTAAACTAAAAAATTAGGAATAACATAATAACCTATCGCATAAGAATGTCGCTGTGCGGACTCCAAACACTCATAAGTGATATGTTTACACTCATATAGTCTGATTAAGCGACTAATATACTGCGCTGATGTACATGTTCTTGTGTTTATGTAAATGTAAATGGTTTCAGAATTAGATTCACTTCACATATATATCACACTAATTAGGTT
Organism: Trachelipus rathkii; assembly: GCA_015478945.1. Taxonomy (NCBI): domain Eukaryota; kingdom Metazoa; phylum Arthropoda; class Malacostraca; order Isopoda; family Trachelipodidae; genus Trachelipus; species Trachelipus rathkii. The sequence goes on along the minus strand of JABUQX010039867.1, from coordinate 8,141 downwards.
GATAGATCTAACCCAGTAAATTGAAAGATACACTCAAGGTAGGAAAAAGAGAGAATAGAGAAATCATATAAGCACCAACTAGCGTGTAGAGATCATAGTTTTAAGGTTAGGACTTTATTATTGAATTAAGCTACAGCTAACAAGTATGCTGATATAGGGCTAAGCGATATATTACGTGAGAACAGAGTAAGGCGTTAAGAGGAGAGATCTAGCACGAATATGAAATGAGCACTAAATAATAAGCGTATAAAGATTAAGAGTAACTCTTAGTAGTCATTTATTATTATTTAGTTAAAGGAAAGGACATTAGAACGAGAGTTTCTGACTAAGATGTACATAAAAAGCAGAATAAAGTATATGAAAAGCGCGCACACGAAGAAACAGCGCATGAATTATGCATCAATAAACACAATGTGTTCTTGTTATAGACTAGATCTAATAGACTGATCTAAAAAGAAGAAGATGGGATATAAGTGTGTATATACTGCACATGATGAAAGATAGCATAAAGATATTATATAGAAAGTCAAGATTAGAGTGAATTAGAGTAACCGCACCAGAAAATAACCTAAACTTATAGGTAAGGTTAATATATGTATTAATTATTAAATAAACCTAAATTAATAATTTCCTGTGCACCTCTTCTCTCTAGAGATAACGGCTCTATATCTCCATATGAGGTGTAGTGTACGAAACATAACAAACCAAAAACTAAATAGTACATACAGGTATTAGCGTACTAATAAACTAATAAACATACATACATACATACATCATCATACAGGCATTTTAGCATACATACATAGACAATCTAAACTATATTCATCATCACACTAAGCTAATAGCAGTAACATCAACATATAACCAATTAATAGGTTAGAGTATAAAATTCATAATATAACCTTAAACTCAATTAGTTCTAAGTACGCAACTTAACTATCATAATAACCTACACTAATATAAGAAATTTATCAGATACTTAAAATCACCTAATATACACATAATCCTCATTATCAACAGAGGTATCAGTTACCAACATAATACACCTAAACTACATAAAGAGTGATTTGACATATAACACTAACATATACTATTATAACACTATACATAAGGATTCATGGACACTACACAACGTAATAACTATACCTCAATTAAGCATACTCACATACAGACATAAACCTAATATACAACTCTACAATCATGTCACTGATTATTGACCTCAGCTATCATAACCATAAGACTTACAATGGTCTAAGACACAAGATACTCGTTACACATACATATCGTGATGTTAAGCTAAGTGAGGAAATGAAATCCTGGCCAATATCTTAGCAAAGGCAAGATCATAGATAACATATATGGATGTAGCCATAACACAAGAATAAAACATTTAGAACACTTATATAGGTTACGAGAACTCTACATTAAAATGCTATAATACTAATAAGATATATGTATTTCTTTTTTGATCTATATATATATTATACCTTTATATTAACTAACATAGATGTTATGTCACACACTGAATACTATATAACACTAATTTAAGGATTAATTTAGTACTATCTCAGGTACTAATATAGAGTTAATAACATAAATATGTTATTATAGGACTCACAGAGCTCCAATAATCTTAATAGACTAATATACTGATGAGAGAAATTGTGATCAATAATAAATCTAAAATTAATTTCTAGCATAGGTTTTAATGGAACACTATAACATAATAATTATATAAAATCTAAAAACGGAGTATTAGGACTATAACTATAATTAATCCTTCATAAAAAATTATTAATATTTTTATGTGTAGCCTATCAACGGCAACATTAAGGCGATAATTATTAATAAATTTAGACATTTACATCGGAGGTACAGACGGAACTGACACCTCATTAATAATTAAAAACATTATATTAGTCGCTTTGAGTAATGCATTCACAATAGTTTTCTCGGAATGATGGATTTGAGAGTACATAAACGCATAACTTTCACACTCAGAAACAGACAAATACGCTGTTAGCATGACATTAAAATAATAACCTAAATCAATAGGTTGGAACTAACATAAAAACCAAAGTAGTTGGGTTAGGAGTAATAGAATAATCTAAACTAATAGGTTAGGACTAACATATTAACCTAAAATAATAGGGTAGGACTAACATAATAACCTAAACTAATAGGTTCGGACTAACATAAAAACCAAAAATAATAGGTTAAGACTAACAAAATAGCCTAAACTAATTGGTTAGGACTAATATTATAACCTAAACTAATAGGCTAGGACTAACATAATGACCTAAACTAATAAGTTAGGACTAAAATAATAACCTAAACATAATAATAATAAAATACATAATAATAAAAAAATAGGTTTCAGGACTAACATAATAAGTTAAACTAATAGGTTAGGACTAACATAGTTACCTAAACTAATAGGTTAGGAACAACATAATAGCCTAAACTAATAGGTTACTACTAACATAATAACCTAAACTAATAGGTTAGGACTAACATAATAACCTAAACTAAAAGGTAACAACTAACATAACAACCTAAACTAACAGCTTAGGACTAACATAATAACCCAAATTAATAGCTTAAGAAATTACCGAGATAACCTTAACTAATGTTTTTGGAGTACCCGAGATAACCTAAACTAAAAGGTTAGGACTAACATAATAATCTAAATTAAAAGGTTGGGAACTAACATAAACAAATCAACTATATGCTAGACTAACATAATAAGCTAAATAATTGGTTAATGGACTAACATAAAATACCTAAATCTAATAGGTTAGGACTAACATAATAACTAACTAATATGTTAATACTAACATAATAGTTTAGGCTGATAGTTTAAATAACCTAATAACCTAAACTAATAGGGTAGTAATAACATAATAACCTAAACTAATAGAATAGGACTAACATAATAACCTTAACTAATAGGTTAGGAGTATCATAATACTCCTAAACTATATTTAGGACTAACATAATACCCTTAACTAAAAGATTATTAGTATCATATACCAGCAATATATAAGGTTAGTACTAACATAATAACCTAAACTTATAAGTTAGGACTAACCTAATTAACTAAACTAATAGGTTAGGACTAACATAATAACCTAAACTAAT
>JABUQX010039866.1:0-40633 GCA_015478945.1 Trachelipus rathkii | reverse complement strand
CATTATTGTGACGTTGAACATATATTCCAAACCTAATTTACCTATACCTAACCTTACCTATATATTATTATGTTTTATTTGTATTGTAATAGCCTTATATGGGTGTATTTAATTGTGTAGAGACTTATTTTAAGCTTATTCCATTTACAATAATGTTATGTCTCATTCTTTTATAACATGTCATCCGTTATTGTCAGTCTTCTAAGATTGAGTTTGTTATCCCATTTTTTTATTTATTTGATATAGAGCTAAAATTCAATCTACCTTCTTTTCTATACTGTATATTGTCAATGTTATTTGTATGTTATTTTTTTTTATTTTTTTTTATTATTATGTGTGTGTGTGTATGGTGTAAAAAAGTTTTGCAGCCATTTTTCATGCAGGTTGACGCTCATTCTGCTCGAATTTTCCCTTTCCATAACCATAAGTGAATATTGCCTAAAGAGAAGGAATTTTGAATATTTCAATTTTTAATTTTTACTATTATTTATATATATAACATATTTATATGGTATATATATATATATTATTTTATATATATTTATTTGGTATATTTTATTATTATATTATATTATATTATTTATTTTATTTATTTATTTATTATATATCTTCTTTATTGTTTTTTATAATTTATTTAATAGTTGTAAATATTATTTATGGTATTTCTATATTTATATTTATAACAGTTTTGTGGATATTTTACGTTCATGTTTATCAAATAATTAATGTCATAATAATATAATAAAAAAATAATAATCAATAATATTTATATAATAATTAATATATAAAATACATAATATAATTAATATTAATATATTAATAAAATAATAATTATGATAATATAATAAAATAATAATATAATTAATTAATTATAATAATAAATACATAGATAGATAATGAATTAATTAATAATTTTAATAATTAGATAATAAAATTAATACATAATAATATAATATAATAAATATAATATATAATATAATAATACTTTAAATAGATGTCACTTAGATAAAGTTGCATAAATTTGAAAACTCATTCATTATAGACTATGGAAATTATATAATATTTTTAATTTATAATATATAATATTATAATATTTTATTATATATATCTTATATAAATTATAATATTAACTAATATTATATATTTATATATTTTATTATTATATGTATATTATTAGATTTTATATATTTATATATATATAAATATATTATTATTTTAATATAATTATATATATATATAATATATATTTATAATATGGACTTTAAACTTTGGCATTTTTTTGAATAGGATTATATTAGGTTGTTTTGGTTTAGGTTAGTTAATTAGGTTACTTAGGTTGGTTAGGTTAAGTTAGGTTAGTTTACCCAAAGATTTAATGTATTTATATTTAAAGTAAAAAATAACATACATAATTTTATATTTGTCGCTTCCTGGATCAACCTACTTAAAATGCCCGTTATATATATATTTATTATATATATATTTATATAGTTATATATTTTATTTTATATATTATATATATTAGTATATATAATATATATTATATATTATAGTATATATTATTTATTAATATTATATATATACAGGTTGTATGATTGGTAACTTTAGAGCGTGATGATCTAAATTACTTTTGATCTTTTTTAAAATGTTTCTTTTCATTTTTCTTTGAATTACGCCATTTAAATTGAAAGCTTATAGTAAACCTCCTAATGGTGTATATTAAGACAGTAAAAATGGGAGGATAAAATGTTCCAGACTTACTAAGTAGGTACATGTAAGAGTGAGCATAGCATGTAATCTGGGAAATGAATGAGGATGTCTGAATTATGTAGTTTTGTAGGAACTCTCTCAAAGATTATTTGGTACATGAATGAAAAATTTAAAAAAAACAAAGGCAATTGTTATAACAAGTTTAGAATAGGTGAGTGATTGCAACAGTTGGCGTGGCTAGAAAGATTGTAAGGAGAGTTAGTTAGATTAGGAGAGTTAAGGAGTCGATAAGCCTTAGACTAACACTTTATTAATCTCTTCAGTCATGCTTTACAATGCCCTTTTACGTCCTTCCAAACCGCTCCTATTCGATTTCTCGAAATGGACTAGGCTGCTTTAGTTATGGTCAGGTCCTCCCCAACTTATCTGCATCTGTTTAGATTCCAATCCAAAAACGAGGTCGTATCCGTATCTCCACTTAGCCTTCGCCCGACCCTCGGTGAAGCCTTTGAAGTTGAATTTCATTGTATGCCACTCTCTTTCTTCGAGGGGTAATACATTCATGTGCATTAGTTATCTTCGCTTTTCATAATCCCCAATCCATCTGCTCTAACACCTCGATTCTGCGGATGAGTATAAAATCTTCAGAGATCCTCTCTTTTCAGGCCATTGCAAAGTCACAGTTTATAGTCATCCTTAACGTCTTAATCATCCCTTTTGCAATAGGTGCTGTCGTTTTCTTTTATGGCTGTTAATGTGTTGTATTGTTGGCTATTCTCTGCTCCAACCATTTGCCTGGTCCTGACCTTCTTTTCTCCAAATCTAGCCCTCTGCTGCTTTGTGAAAGGCAATCATCTGCTTCATTCCGCATTTCACGGTTTGATTTACCCCTCAGTCGGTTATAACGGTGCTAGTAAACATTAGTAAATCATGTGGTTGCGTCTGCTGTATATTCCTGAACTGCAATCTCTCTCCATACTCTTCCCCCCCTTCATGCTTCAATTTTACGACAGAATTAATGGCTAATGATTGCTTTTTCTCGAATTCTAGTCCTTAAAACTCCCAAGACTTCATGTCATTATTCTGATTCGTAAGACCCTGAAGTGCGCTTAAGCCTCTATTATAAAATACACATGGTATCCGCTGTACTACAGCAATTTCTTTGGCTGCTCACTCTTGCAAAAGAAAACAAATTCATTACTTGAAGAATGATCATATATTGAATTCATTTATGCAAGAAATACGTCAGTCATTCAAAAATGGCCGCCTTTTCTTGGGAGTCTGTTCTAGATTGCTCCCGGACCCATTCGACAATTGTCGCCTTCCCTCAACTATTATTATCCTGGCTCTTCGATCGAAGGCTTCCGGTCTTATTTGAAAGGGTGCTGGACGAGTGATCGTAGGGTGCGAACTATAAATATGAAGTCGTAGCAGTTGGTTGAGAGGTTTTCCGTCTCACCGACGAACAGTCTGCACGTAGGTGATATTTGCACGTCCTACGTGTTGGTCCACACCAACTATCACTCTTCAGTCACTACTATTTCACGCGGACCCTACCTCCATCTGCAAATTTTTCGTCGCTATACCCGCAATCTGTCTTACCGTTATTATCGTTCATTGATTGTCCCCAAGTGGACCCCATTCGCCGTCGTCACTTTCTACTTTTACGGTTCATAAACGCCTTCTTAAAAGGTTATCCAATATTCTATCTAATCCTGCGCCACTAATACAGTAACTATTTTTCTCTTATCTTCAAAAATGTATTATTCTTTATATACATATGATTTTGTATTAAATTAGACTATTTTATAATGTAAGATCATCTTTTATTCAGCTTTTTATTTATTTGACGGATATTTCATTTCACCTTCAATTTTCTTTTGATAGTAAAATATGTATTAAGCTTAGGACCCACCTTTTATGCCCATGAGTTGATTATCATACCCATGTATGCTGCTTCTCTGTGGTGCGGGGTAGTTCCTTTTTGTACATGAACTCTCTCTCTCTTTCTTATTATATATTATATTATAATTATATATTATATATTATATTATAATAATATATATATATATATTATATATTATTATATATATTATATATTTATATATATATAATTATATATTATATATATATATATTTAGTATATATATATTATATAATATATATATTATATTATATATTTTTATATCTATATATATATATTATATTATATATATTTATATATCAGTGGCTTGTACAGGGGGGCCATGGGGGCCATGGCCCCCCCCCTCGAAATTTTCTGGACACTAAAAATTTTGTTATCATGATCACATATTTTGTTCAGTTAATCAAAGGAAATAATTTTATTATTAATTCGCGCTGTCAGAACAAATCTCGTAAGTCTTTAGTTAAAACTAAACTTTGAAGCCATCAGAGAAAAGCAACATTGAATTTCAGTAGATTTTTGGAGAATGTGTAAGCGTATCAGAGCTGGCTATTGAAATTGCTGTGCTTTTACCAAGAATTACAGATCTTATCAAAATTACATGAGCCAACATTCTACTCCGATCCCACAATTATTATGTACAACCATTTTAAAACCATTTTGGATGATTAATAGCATTCGCATTTATGATGGAGGTTTTTAAATCAATAAAGAATTATTTCTTTCTTGCAATTTGTCTTATCCGGACGGTTTAATGTGCTCATATTGAGTAAGATAATAATATTGCTTGTAACATTTTCAGAAGATCTCGAAAGTTCCTAAGAAGATTTGAGTAAAAGCAGAATGGATTATGGATAGTTAAATGGCATCACTCAGTTCACAGATTCGTCCAAAAAACAACATAGACGGATTGACTAGTTTCTGTTCGCAGTCTACCAAATTACAAATATTTAACTTCCTGTGCAAATACTGGCAACTTATACCCATGATATCTACTGGCTTTCAGATAGAAAGAAGACTTATCAACATATAGCTTCTGAAAAGCTTACTGGAGAAATACTATTGGGATGAAAGAGCTTACTGGATTGCCCCTCCTCACATTTATATCGGAATATTGCCATAAAAACTGAAGTGTTATTCGGATTTTGCTCACTCTCATGCCCGCGCGATTAAAGTTAACAATTAGGTAAGAGGATTTTTAGTAATTTATATTAAATTACTTCCATTGTTTTCTGTAGAATTTAATAATTGGCATCCTTACACTTTGTATATAATATATATATATATTATTATAGTATATAATATATATATTATATATATATTATTATATATATATTATATATTATTATAATATTATATTGATATTATTATATATATATATATATATATTATAGTATTATATTAATATAATTATATAGATTGCGAATTTTGCCTGGCCCCCCCGAAAATAAATCCTGGATACGTCCCACCGGATTATAATAATATATATTGATATATATATATAATATATATATATTTATTTATATATATTATATATATATTATATTTAATATATTATTATTATTATTATATTTATATATAATTTAATAATTAATCTCCAAATCCGGTTAAGTTAAGTTTGATTTGGGTTAGGCAAAGTATGTAAAGTATTAGTATAGTTGTATAGGGTATATTCTTTTTTCAAATGCTCACTTTAGTTGATGGCCATTGGAATAATATTAGTTGTTTGTGTGAGTGATGAATCCAATAAATACGTTTCAGTTTTGTGGTTTTCTAATAACAGAAATTAATCAAAATGTATGGTGTCATTGGAGGAAATTAAATTCTCTAAAAATCATAATGTCTGAATCAAATAAAATACTATCTGTATTAAAAAAATAATCTTTGTTTATTTTTTATTAAAAAAATTTGTATTAAATATAATACCGTAATAAAGATAATCGGTTTTGTTTAAAAAAATAATCAGGATTTCTAATAAAATATATTGATAACACCTCTTCCAGTGTGTTAAAATATTGTAATATAATCAATTATTGAAACTTTGTTAGTCTATTATTATATTATTTATTTATATTTATTTTATTTTTATTTTAATTATCATTTTATCCTATCGAATCCTGCAAGTCAGATAGGATCGTCTCCGAATCTCTGCTTTGAATCCCTGTCTCTTTCTTTGCTTGCTACAATAATTGAAATCCTATTTTGTACATTTTAACTCTCTTTCTTATTATACAATAATGCCTACTATACTACTACTAACTACGGGGTACTTACTATACTACGTACTACTACTACTACTTACTATACTACTTACACTGCGACTATTTACTTGTACTATACTACTACTCTAATACTACTACTACCGTACTACTACTACTTACTACTTACTACTTACTTACTACTAAATATAATAATTATAATAATAAAATAATAATAAAATTATATATAATTAATAATACATATTATTAATAATAATAATAATAATATATATAATAATAAATAATAATTAATTTCCTAAATGTTATTAAACATGACCCACAATACATTTTATTAATGTTGAATATTAGTTTTTTGGGATGTTTTTGCAAATAGTACAACACTTACTGTATTACATTTTCGAAAGGGAGCTTACTAGTGGCAACACAGTGTTGTGGTCCTCTTTGATGCTTAAAATATATTAAGTATTTTTATTATTTATTTTTTTTTCTTTTTTTTTTTTTTGTTTTTTTTTGTTTGGTTCCTTTATGCGTAGGAGTTGGGGGTCTTTTTTTTGGTTTTTTTCTCTTTTTTTTTTTTTTGGGTTTTTCTTTCTTTTGGGGTGGTTTCATATTTGAAATGTTGTTTTTATGGGTCTTTGGAATCTTTTGGTTTTTTTTTTTTTTTTTCTTCTTTTTTTTTTGTTTTTTTTTTCTGTTGTTTGTTGTTTTTTTGTTGGTTTTTTTTTTTTTTTTTTTTTTTTGGGGGTTTTTCATTCTTTTTTTAGAGTTATTTTTTTTTTTTTTTCTTTTTGGTTTTTGATTTATTTTTTTTTTTTTTTCTTTTTTTTTGGGTTTTTTTTTTTTTTGTTTTTTTTTTTTGTTTTTTTTCGAAGCTCATACAGGGGAACCCCCTAAATGTCAGACAGGGTTTACGGGAAATCCTTGAATTTTTTTTTTGATTGTTTGTGTCTCTGATTTTTTTTGTTTTGATTTCGAAACACCTCATATTATATATTATTATTTTGATTGTGGGTAATTTTATTTTAAATTTTACTTATAATAGTGATGTATACGATTTTATATATTTCTTTGTATAAGTCTAAATTATAAATAAAATATATATTATATCAGTGTTTGCCTTTTGGGGAAGATGTGTTGTTGTTAGGCTCTGTTCCGGCTCCGGTAGCCACCTTATTTCAAAGTTGCAGCGCTAGCTCCAACTCATACTCTTGAGAAACTGAGACTCCGGCTCCGCTTGTGAATCAAAAACTCTAGTTTTTGATAATAGGGAAAATAGGGTGCTACCGTCACCTCCGAACATCAGCCTATTTTTAAATTGCAATGAAAGTCGTTTTCTTTTAAACAAAATAATTTCTAAAAATTCAGCTCCGTTTTCAAAAAATACATTTAGATCCTTGGCTCCGGTGCTGGTTCGGCTGGCGCCTCCCAGCGCCCCAAACCAATCACTAACACATCACACACACACACAATAGTAGTTATTATAATATATATTATAATATATATATATTATATATAATATAATATTATAGTATTAATAAAATATTTATATATATTATATTATTTGGATAACTGAATCAAGTGCAACACTGCTCAAGGGCAGAGGCCCTATTCAAGGAGGGGTTGTACTTGATTTATCTGTCCGAGCAGGACGATAGCCATTAGTGAGGATGAATAACTTGCATTCATGGCACTTCGACCAGCTACGATTGGTGTTTTCGTTTATGTGCGTCGAATGGCTCTCTTTGCGATAAGCCACCATGTTCACCCAATCTAATTAGGAGTGTTTAAATAAATTACGATTTGCTCAATGTAGTGGCCGGGTGTTGCTGGATTCCCTGTCGCCATTGGCTCTTTTCACAATTGATTGATCCTACATCAATTGGTATGGTTTGGATTAGGGTTTTTTTGTGTGTTTGGTAACTGTGATTTAGACTCCACTTTTACGGTTATCGATTTGGCGAATCGCATTGGGAAAATAATACAATTCCTCCTTATAGTAAATCCCAGCTGGCTATGCCTTAATTGGATTAGTTGTGTTATTTAAGACAAGTGAGTTTTATTTAAAAAAGAACCTGAGTTTGTAGACTTTTTTTCTCGTTTTCAAACAGTTTTTAAAATTTTGAACATTTTATTTATTAATATATAACAATCCGGCAAAATGACAACTGATGAACCAATAATGGCGACTGTGGATATTCCGAGGAAGGATTTTAAATCCTCACCACACCAAATGCCCCAACTCAATGAGATTGCTAAGAGAAAAGAAATTTTAATGCGCTTCATTATGAGTGGTCTGTAGTTAAGCGCACATCATAGGTCAGCTCCTTCTTTCCCTTCTATTTTCTTTTCTTTCTACTATTATTTTTCTACTGTTTTCCTTCTGAGATATTCTTGCGATCTTCTCCTCTCCGGGCAACGTCCAAACCTAATATATCTTGGGTAATTATTTTAGTATTTTCTAGGGAGAAGAGTACGTCGAAAATATTATATATTTTCGCGATAAGAAAAAGTTTTAAAATAATTGAATTACCCTAAGGGTAAATTGCAACCTGTATCTGCAGTAGTTTTGCCAGGGTTTTGTAGAATTCCAAGAGGTCGACAGCGAGCTCTTGGTGGAGTGTATTTGCCGCTGTTGCCGAATTTCCCCTCTTGGAAAATACTTCCCCTCACTCTCCCCCGAAACTTCCTCTCTCCATATCGTCCCCCCTATTCCATATAAACAAGCGAAAACTCATGCTCAGACTGAATGAAGGGTTAAGGACAAAAAAAAATCCCGTTTTGGGGTATAAAGAGATTTTTTGTTAAATGTTGGATAGGGCAAAAATAAACATCTTATTTTACTAAAAATCATAACTTAAGTGTAAAGGTAATTTGGGTTTTCAAATAAACTCGTTTTTTAAACCAATAATTTATTCATGTTTCTAATACAATTATTTTATTTTTATCGCGGCTTTATCTGTTTCGGGGTTTCTTTTTTTGTAAAGGAATTTTTTTAATTTTTTTCTTCAAATAAATTTATAAAGTTTTGGGAACCGATAAACGTGTGGTTCTAAAAATTGAAATTATATTTGTTTCTTAACTTATTTTGGTGGATGACTTTAGGCTTTGGATGGGTAGAGTTTGATCCATCAGGTGTATTTTCCCCACTCTGTCATTATGAAGATTTTAATATTTTTCATTTCTTTGATAGACTCCTGTTCATTTGATCAGCCTAATTTTAGAAAATGGCCTGCTCACTAATATCATAGATATCGCGATTCATAATGGCCCGTAAACAACTAAACTTTTCTAAGGTCACATTATTACAACTCCGATAGATTTCAATAATGAGTCTTAAGAAATAGATATAAAATAATTAATCAAATTACTAAATGTTCGATCACACGTGAAGATAAAGCTCTCTCCGATATGAATATCAATCAAACCATCACTCAGCTTTTTTTTGAATAATTTAATAAATAATTAAATTAATATACATGTGACCAAATTACAGATAGATATTTAAATATGATTTCACAACAAACATGATAACTTTCTTAATAAATATAAAAATACTAATTCAATAATAAATTATGCAACGATTCAATGAATGATAAAATCTTACTAAATTAAAAAATAGTTTATTTATATCAATAATAATTTTATAACATTAATAGATGAAATTTAAATTAATAAATAAACAATAATAAAATCTTATTATAAAATATGGCGGAAGATAGTCGAAATAGTATACATTACTATGATAAATTAGAAGAAGTTCTAGTGTTTAACTTTAAATTTATATCTCAATTAATGAATTAAAATTAATGGGATGGAGGGAGAGTATTATCTTTTTCAAAACTGATATAGTAAAAATTTTATCCTCCTAATATTTAACAATTAAAAAATATAATATGATATTTTATTGGCATGTTGGATTAACTCACATACATACTATTTAATAATTAACTTATTTTTAAATGGTATATAATAATGACACTATTTCACTATAATTATATAAATAATATTCTTCATCATATAAACGAAATAAAATAAATATTTAATTCGGAACCAACACCAAGTGTGAGTCTTTGAAAAACAAAATTTCTAATGCCCAACGCAGCAACAACATAACTTGTTAGAGCTACTTGCAATATAATAATATAGAGTCAAAAAAGAAATTTAGTCTTATATATATTAATAAAAAATCAATATTGGCAGAAAAATCTCACCATCTTATCACGAGTCAAATCTTCACTAATATAATTAAGAGTTTATAACACTTTAAAGTTCGAATAAATAAAAGAAAAAATATAATTAAATAATAAAATTAATTAAAATAATCACCATACAATAATTTGAATATTCTAACGCTAAAAAATCAATAATTTTAACAATTTTAATTTATTAAATATAATTATAATAAGAAAAATATATTAATAAAATTATAAAATAAATTAAATTAAAATTTAATGTAAATCAACAAATAAATTTAAAATATTCTAACATTTATTAATTTAAATTAAAATTAATTAAAATAAAAACAAAATTTTTAATTAATAATAATTTGTATTTTATTTTAATTTAATGTGTAATAATAATTAATTTAAAAATCAAATAATTAAAATATTTATTAATAATTTATAATTAAAATTATTAAATAATAAAAATTTATAAAAAATTTAATTATTATATTTAATAAAATCGATTTTTAAATAACAATTAATTTTTAAATATAAATAAATTTAATATTTAATTTTAATTAATTTAATTTTATTTTTATATAAAAATTAATTATATTTATATTAATAAAAATTAAATAATAAAATAAAATTATTAATTTTAATATAATATATTAAATAAACTAAATAACATATATAAATAATTATTAAAAAAAATTAATAATAAATTTAAATAATTATCAAATACTGATATACTGTGATAAATTAATAATTAAATTTTGTTAATAGAGAATTATTGCACAGTAGTAATAATAATATAAAATGAGTAAAAATTATATTTTCAATTGAATAATAAAATTGATAAGAAATTTAAAATATATGAGAGTGTAAATACCGATCTTTGAATATAGTTAAAGTGAATAAATGACCTTTTGAAAATTAATAATTAATTTTAAGCGAGACGAAAAGGACATCTTTGAGTGAATATTTATTAAAGTCAGGAAGAGGAACGGAATATTATTGGTATCAAGGTTGGAACATATTAAAATAGATCTGCCAAATGTAGAAATTGTCAATAAATAAGTAGCTTTTTCACGTCACAAAAAAGGGTCCTTAATTTATTTCGATCGCTTATATCCAAAAATACATAAAATAATTAATGTAAACTTAAATAAGATAATAATAAACAATATTAAATGAATAATAAGATAAATAAATGTAATTAATAAAATGATAATTTAAAATTTAATGAGCACGTATTGACCAATAACTTTTGTCTATGTTCAGAAGTAATTTAATTTTCTCGGACATTTTATGATACATGAAGAATACTGTATTCACTATATAAACAACACAATAACTAATCCCCCACACCGATTGTTAATTTTTAAAAATTTTAAAATTTTAATATTAAATAAAGTAAAAACAAAATAATATAAATACAATATATATAAATCATAAATTAATAATATAATTCAGTTTGTGATAATATTAAATTAATAATATAATATAAAAATTATTTGAACGTATAAATCAATTACATATACATATTTTCAAAGACACACAACAATTTTAGAGTGAAATAAATTTATGGGAGGTACTTCAACAAAATCAACAAATATCAACAAATATTCTCGTTTTGTGAATTATATAAATAAAAATTTAAATTAATAAATAATTATCATTAACAGAATAATAATCACACATAGATTACATAATGGAATAATAATTAAAATAATTTAATTAAAATATATAAATCAGAATTTTAAAATAATGTATAATAATAATATTAACCAAATATTAACTTATAACACAGAAATAAATAATAATAAAATTAATTAATAAATAATAAAAATTAACCGTTTAAAAAATGCATACATGAATAAATATTATTGAAGAAGGAAAATAGACTAAATGCTAGTATAATAAGTTTGGAAAAAAAAAAGCACAGACAAAATCTTGATTCCTCCTGTTAATTTAGAGACACAGTTTCTTTAATAAATAAAATTTAAAAATAATGGCTTTAGAGTTAATTAAATATGTAATAAGAAATAATTAATAAAATTAAATTGATAATTTGAATTAATTAAATAAAGAAAATTAAATAATAAATAAAATAAAATATTAATAAACAAATATTATATTAAATAAAATATCAATTAAATGAAGCACCAATTAAATTTTATTTAATTAAAACCCCCACCTCCGCCTGCGCGCAAAAAAATTAAATAAGTCTGACCAAAACAAATTAAAATTAATGAAATTGAAAATTAATAATAGTACATTATAATGTTCCAAAGAATACAAAGAATGGTATTTTAAGATTAAATGAAAATACTCATAGTAAGGATTTCGTTATGAATTTTAATACATAAATTAATAATAATTAATAAAATAAATAAAAGTTAGAAATAATAAATAAAGTGAATATGAAAAAAAATTTGTAAAAGATAAGAGATTACTAGCGAATATTAAGTGAGATAGTAAATATTAAAAAATTTAGAATGAAATAATTAATTATTTTTTTTAAATTTTTTATAAATGAAAGAATAAGAATAATTTTAATGGATAAAACTAATTCAATAAAAATTTATATTTGAATAAATAGTCGTAAACAATCTTTATAAGTTGAATGAAATACCCAGTGATATTTTTAACTTATTCACAGAGAAAAGCATTCTTTATTTTTAATTAAAATTTAAATTAGATTAAATAAAAATAATTTAATGAAATAAAATAAAATCAATACTTTTGGCGAATGAAAGTTCGCAGCGTTAGAAAAGTCTGTCAAAATCTTATAATATATATAATGCATGCGTTAAATTATATGCTCTTATTTGACAAATTTTACAAACTTTATTTTTTTAAATAATTATTAAAATAAAATTTTATTAATTAAATATAATAATTAAATAATTTAAAATAATTAATTTTAATAATGAATGTTGTCTTGCTATTTAATAATTGAAATTTTAATATTTAAGAAATAAATAAACGTGGATTAGAATTAATTAGAGCTGTGTTCCTGTTATGATAAAATTGTTTTATGGAAAAGGTGGCTTTTTACATTAATAAAATTTTGTGAAAGAATAAATTTATAAATTTTTTAAATTTAAAAAATTTTTTAAAAATAAAATTTTTTTTAATTAAATTATTAATTTAATAAAAGAAAAAGTTATTCTTTAATTTTTTTAATTTATTAAAAAAAAATTAAATAAATAAACACCAAAAAATATATTAATAAAATGAATGATAATTAAAAATGGGGAATAATTTTTTTAAAAAAAAATTTATTAATAAAAAAGTTTTTTTAAATTAAATAAAAAATAAATTAATTTAAAATTTTAAAAAAATAAAAATAATATTTAAATAAAAATTTTTTAAATTATTTAAAAAAATAATTAATAATTTAATAAAATTAATTTTTAATAAATAAAATAAATAAAAAAATTTAAATTATAATATAAAATTAATAAATTTAATAAATAATTAATAATCTAATAAATAATTTAAATTTTTTTTAATTTTAATTAATAATAATTAAATTAACGAATTAAATTAGATAAAATAAAATAAATAAGTGATAATTAATAAATAAAATAATAATAATAAATTTAATAGTAGTAAATTAAATAATAAATAATAAAATTAATAAATAATATTTAATTTAATAATTAAAAAAAAAAACTTAAATTAAATTAAATAATTAAATTTAAAATATCAAATGCGACTACTTTGGTGAAGCGAAAGAAATAAATTTGGTTGAAAAAAAAATGTGATTTATTTTCGCCAAAATTTTAATCAACTTTAAAACAAAAAAATGAAAAATTACCGAGAAACTGAAACCTGAGTTTTTATTTCACTATTTAATTACAAATTCCCAAAAAAAAATTTAAAAAAACCAACTTAAAATTAGGATAATGGGAAGGGCAATTTTCCCAAACTCTTTTCTCCGCATATACTTCTCCGTGGACCCAAATGAAAAATTCCATTAAAATATTTTTGGCCAAGAAACCCAACGAAAAAAAGTGGTTTGGTCCGCCATGTGCAGCTTGTGAATACATGTTTCAGTTTTTTTTTCCTATGAATTTCAAGTTCTGATTATATGAAAATATACTGAGACTCCAGGTTTTATTGTGTGTTGTCAAGAAGCAAATCAAACACTCATCTGATACAAAGCGCATTGCCAAATTTTGCCTTTCTTCCCTCTAAATTTAAATAGGACATATTTAAAAAAGATGCTAATTATTACATTATATCTTTTTCTCTGGTACAACATTTTAATTTAAGGATTACCACAATAAAGCGGTAATTAGGCCATAATGATTAATTTATTTACCTAAGGAACCTTATTTTTTCCCGCGATTTTTCAGGTTTTTTTTTGTATTTAGCTAAATTATATTAATTTATTAACTCCTTAAATTATACTTGTGTTACAAAATAATATAATTAAAATTTCAATGAAATAACAATATAAAATTTATTTAGTCTTGTAATAGAGTTTAATTATTAAATTTAATCAAATAAAAAAAATTAGAAAAAAATTTAATTAAATTTGCTATTTTTATTCAACACATAAATAATTAAAATTAAATTAAAATAATAATTAATTATTTTGTTTAATTTAATATGTAAAATTTAAATTAAATTCACAATTAAACTTCCAAAAACACTTAAAATTTAAAAAAAACTTTTTTTTTTAAATTAAATTTGTAGTTTTTAAAAAATTAAATAATAATATTAAATTTAAAAATTCATTTAATTTTGAAATAATTTAAAATAATAATTCACAGAATAATACGAAAATAAGTGCTTTTAATAATTTTAAAATTGTCAAATAAACTAAATCAATACTCACAATAAAATGATTTATAATTTAATATTTAACATTTCAAAGAATTATTTCAAAATTATACTCATAATTTTTGAATTATTTGTTCTTTTTTAATTGAAATTGAATTTTTTGGGAGAACAAATTTAGATTTTGTAGATAATTAAAAAAATAATATATAATTTAATTAAAATACGTCTTTAACATTAATTCCTAAATATAACTGACAGTTTGCAAGATTGCATGAAATTTTAATCAATTTAATACAAAGTAAAATTAAATTAAATATGATAAATAATAATACGATCAAAGGTTAAATTAAGTAAAATTAAATTATTGCTTACATATTATTATAATGCTTGTTTGAATTGTTCAAAAAAAAAAGATTAACATTTTTTAAAAGTTTTATTAATAATGAATAAAATTCTTAAATTTTCTTATTCTAGGAGAATAAATAACAAAAAAAGGGAGAAAAAAGAAGAAAAGAAAAAAGGGAAAAAACCGATAACGAAGAAGAGGAATAATTTATCCGCACCATAGAGTGAAGGGAGAAATAAATAAAATTTTTAATGGAAATAATGATAAATTGAAAATATGGTAAAAATAATAATATAAATCACAATAAAGAAATAGGTAATAAGTAATAACCAATAATAAATAATAGTTTAACAAATTTTGTTTAAATACTCATAAAATAAGAATGTGATAAAAAATAAAATTTAAAAAATTAAATATGTCAAAAACGACAACAAAAATTTACCACGAAATGTCAATGAAATATTTAAAATAAAACGAATGTAATAAAATAATATAATTATTATTACATATATTGAGAATAAAATTTATTAATAAATATAAAAATAAAGTTAGAGATTAATAATATTATAATAATTACCAACAATAAGTAAAATAATAAAATAAATTTAAGGTGCAATCTGTGCAATAAGATACTCTTAATAAAACTTAATGACATTATTTAAAAATTAATAAAAAATTTGTAATCACCACCCTCTCTCTTATAACAAGTGTCAGACAATGATGAATATATATTCATAATTATCATCAGTAACATTATCACACTAATTCCCTTCCAATAATAATATGGAAGGCTTTTATTATACGACGACAAGATAAAGACGAAATACTTATAATTAAATAATTCGATGGAAAACCTCAGACATTTGGTACAGACAAAAGGTAATATATATCTATTCCAAAAAAAAAAAATAATAAATATTTTCTTGAAATATTTACTAATATGGAAGACTAACAAGTACAAAAATAAATTGATCTCGCTTATTCCTATTTTTTGGCTACACTTTCCATAGAAACAGAACATTTAACTAAGTTATTGAGACTAAAATAAAGTCAAAAAAAAATTTATCCTTCCAATGTACCCAGCATTTATAGAATCAAATAAAAAATTCACTTGAACAACCCTATTAGTCGAAAACTGACAAAAACGAGGTACAAGAGCCATTTAAAAGATTAATTAACAGGCTAATATTAGTACAAAATGCTATTTTAAATTAAGGATTATAGTTCACAAAACCGAAAAAAAATTGGTACTACCAAATTGGGTTGACAATGTAAATCAGAAAATAGGTACTACCAGATTGGAAGTTTAAAACACCATATTTTAACAGATTAATACCCATACCACTACAATATTTCATCTACCATATTAGTCTTCTACAACTTTAATATTTAACTAATTTTGGATTAATTTTCTAAATCGGAGAACATACAAGAACCAAACACTAGGAGGAAAATTTTTCCTACCGAATCACAAAGCTAAAGAATTTATTAAAATTTAAATTTTTATCTTTCTCTCTCAGCACAGTTCATACGTGGATCCGATTTATTTTGGCAAGAAAAACTTTACGACGAAAAGTAATGACATTTTTTCCCCCTTCAACAACTAATAAAATATTTTCCTCGCTTTAGTTATATAACCACCACCAACTAAGTATAGTATCCAAAAATAGTATAGGTATTTCTATATACTGTCAAGCTTGATCGAGCCAGATTGATTCCGATTCTACTGGTGTGAATAGTTAAACTATTACTCTATTGTTTAAGTAAGAAAATCTCCCATATCTTCGGTAGTCAGATTGTTGATTCAGATTGTTTGGTGTGCTGCACACTTAATATACACAATGTCATGGATGGAGAAAATTTAAGTACTACTACACACACACAGGGATGACTGAAATGTTGCCAATATATTAAATTTTGTTTTATATTATTTGTGAAGCTTGGTCCCATCAGATGTTTTAAAAAATAAAATTAGTAACCAAAGCTCATTTGTAGTTCAAAATAGTAATAAATAATAACAGCCTCCTCTTGTCTCATAATTTTTTTGTATATATATATTTTTTTTTGTTATTTTTTTCATATTTAAATAGGGATGATACGATTTTAGTTGTACTTTAAAAAAAAAGTACTCAAATAAAAAAACGTACCTACGCACTTGCAGAAACTAACGTACTCTGTCCTTTTACTTTAGACTGTAGTTTACCCTGTATCTTCTTAATTTCTCTCTCAAATTTGCGTTGACTTCTAATTTTCTTAGCAACATCAGGGGTAATATCAACTAGTTTTCCTTCTCCCTTCTTCTGTTCGTATTTCTTGATAACCCTTATCTTTTGTTTAAGATGCTTAAGCCTCTTCTTAATATCTCCCTCGGATTTCTTTTTCTGTGCAGCCTTCTGAGCCCTTGTTAACTTGGGATGCAATGCTCGCGGAATATAACTTGAGTTTTTCTTCTTAGGTTTCTTTTCCGGTTTCGCTGCATCAAGAGTTTTCACCGGCTTTGCTACTTTCAGCTTATTAGCCTCTTTTGCTTTCAGCCTCTTAGCCTCTCTTGCTTTAAACTTATTAGTCTCTCTTGCTTTCACCAATTTAGCCTCTAGTTGTTTCAATTGCCTTTTAGTTAGTGCTCGTTTGCCTTGTTGCTCACGTAGCTGTGTAACAAACTTCACTTGCGTAGCTAGTTTTTGCTGTTTTTTAGATATTTTAGGTTCCTTTGGTTTTTGTGGTTGTTGCGGTTTAGCTTTTACAGGTACTTTTTGTTTTTGTGATTGTTGCTGTTTAGCTTTTCCAGGTTCCTTTTGTTTTTGTGGTTGCTGCTTAGGCTGTTTAGATTTTTGTTGTTGTTTGGGTTGTTTAGGCTTTTGCTGTTGCAGCTGTTGCTTATTGGTTTGTTTTTGTACCTTAGGTTCCTTCTGTTGCTGCTGCTTGGGTTTTTGTTGCTGCTGTGGTTTGGATTGCTTTTGTTTAGGTTCCTTTGCTAGTTGTTGTTGCTGCTTGACCTGTTTCTGTTTTGGCTGTTGTTGCTGCTGTTTATTTTGCTGTTTGGCTTTTTGTGGCTGTTCTTGTTTAGATTTTTGCTGCTGCTGCTGTCCCCCTTGTTTTGGCTTCTGTTCTTGTTTGGGCTTTTGTTTCTTTAGCTGCTGCGGTTCTTGTTTAGGCTGCTTTTTAGACTGTTCTCCTTTCTGAGTTGGTTTCTGCTGCTGTTGCTGTTGCTTGGGTTTCTGTTGTTTATCTTTAAGAGCCTTGGCATTTGAATTTTGGCCCTTTCCTTCCTTCCCAGCTTTGGCATTCACATTTTGAGACTTGGCACCCTTTTGTTGTTGAGCTTTAGTATCAGTTGCACTCTTAGCAGGTGCTTTATCTTGCTTAGGTTTAGCAGCAACTTTGCCTTTGGCAGCCACCTGCTTCGCCCCATCTCCTTTAGGCTGGTTTTGGTTTCCTTGTTTTTGCTCCTTTTTAGGTTTATTTTGGGCCGAATCCTTAGATTTCTTCTGAGCAGAGTCCTTAGGTTTATTTTGGGCCGAATCTTTAGGTTTATTTTGGGCCGAATCTTTAGGTTTCTTTTGGGCAGACTCCTTAGGTTTATTTTGGGAAGAGTCCTTAGGTTTATTTTGGGCCGAATCTTTAGGTTTCTTTTGGGCAGGGTCTTTCGGTTTCTTTTGGGCAGGGTCTTTAGGTTTATTTTGGGCAGGGTCTTTGGGTTTATTTTGGGCGGAATCTTTAGGTTTCTTTTGGGCAGGGTCTTTAGGTTTCTTTTGGGCAGGGTCTTTGGGTTTATTCTGGGCAGAGTCTTTAGGTTTCTTTTGGGCAGGGTCTTTAGGTTTATTCTGCGCAGAGTCTTTAGTTTTTTTCTGGGCAGGGTCTTTAGGCTTATTCTGAGCAGGGTCTTTAGGCTTATTCTGGGCAGAGTCTTTAGTTTTTTTCTGGGCATTGTCTTTAGGTTTATTCTGTGCATTATTCTGTTTATTCTTTTGGGCAGAGTCCTTGGGTTTATTTTGTGCCGAATCTTTAGGTTTATTCTGGGCATTGCCTTTAGATTTATTCTGGGCATTGTCTTTAGGTTTATTCTGGGCAGGGTCTTTAGGTTTCTTCTGGGCGGGGTCTTTAGGTTTCTTCTGGGCAGGGTCTTTAGGCTTATTCTGTGCATTATTCTGTTTATTCTTTTGGGCAGAGTCCTTGGGTTTATTTTGTGCCGAATCTTTAGGTTTATTCTGGGCAGAGTCTTTAGGCTTCTTCTGAGCATTGTCTTTCGTTTTATTTTGGGCAGAGTCTTTGGGTTTCTTATCTTTGCCCTTTACATCTTGAGCATTTGCCCCTGCAGCACCACCAGCTGGTTTTTGCTCCTTCTTGGGTTTCTGTTCTTTTGGATTAGAGTTACTTCCCTGTTTATTCTTGGAATCAGCTGGCTTCTTGTTCTCCTTCTCTGCTGGCTTCTTGTTGTTTTTCTCTGCTGGCTTCTTGTTCTCCTTTTCAGCAGGATTCTTAGCTTTCTTTTGATTATTCTTTGCCGCAGATTTTGAATTGGCAGAATCAGATTTATTCCCTTCTTTCGACTTATCTTGGGGCCCCTTTTCTGTTAAAAAAATTATAATATAATATATATATATATATAATATATATAGTATAATTATTATGATAAATATATGATTAATATATAGATACTATAATATACTATATATATATATAATATAAATTATATAATATATATTATATAATATATATATAATATAAACGTTAAATGGGGGGAAACGGTATTCACTGGGAACTTATTAACGGGTAATTTTTATATAAGTTTTTTTAATAATTGAAGTATAGGAACTTCAATTGAGGTTTTATTGTTAGAAAAAAATTTTATTTAATAATTTATTAATTAAAGTAAATAATGAACAAATTATAACTCAGAAAAACTTTCTCCCTTTTCAGAAATCTCCAAAATAAACTAAGTCGTATCTCGGCCAATTTCCAGTTGATTAAAATCTTGACTAATATCACAAATCAAAAGTGTAAAAGTTAAGGGATTTTGATGTTAAATAATCACATATGTCCTTTTAAGTTCGAAAATATAATGGTTATTGGTTTTGGAGCAAAATGGTAATTTGGTAAAATGAGTAAATTTTATAAAAAGTATTGCTGTATAATTCCTACAGTTACCAAACTTCAAATGCAAGGTTTTTGTTAGAAAAAAATATTATATTCAATATTTGTATTTTAATTAAATTAAATAAATACAACTTAACAAAAAATTTTAATAATAATAATAACCAATGTTTTTAGTACTTGCTCTGCATGGCATAGCAGTATTAGGTACCATAGGTATTATTACTGTACATACGGTACTGTACCGTTATACAAGTTTTTTTATTATTCTATATTATTATTACCTACCCATCATAATTACTATTATTTTATTACTGAAAAAAAAAAAATCATTTTTATAAAAAACCGAATTGTCCAAAAGGGATTAAAATGGTTAAAATTTACACATGTTATTAACCTAAAATTATTTTTTTAACTCTTAATCAGTTCATTAACTTGAAATTAATAAACATAATACTGTACAATTGTAATTATCATAATTTTCAATTACTTATTTTTTTTATTCAAATGCAAATCACTCGTTTATCCACACAGCCACAGAGTTGACAGCTCACTGTTTTCACAAAACTTACGTAAAAATATCTTTTACATTATTGCCATTTGTACGGTGAATTTGATATGACCTAAAGAGGATTAAGTTTAACAGCAAAAATGAAATATGGGTATAACTTGATTTAAAATAATCATTTACATTTCTATATTTTTTATGCCATAAACATTCATTCAGGTTGTTAATTTCGAAAAAAAAAAGAAAACTAGTGAATTCGTTATTTATTCATTTACATGAAAAAATTAAAAAAATTAATTTTATATCTTTCAGGACGTGCGCTAGGGTTACTAACTTTGAGGATAGGATCATCACGAATGCTATGAATTTATGTTTTAACACTTTCTAGTGTAGAATTTAATGCTCTTTCGAATGGTACTTTTTTCACATGCAAAAAATATTTTATCACAATATATATATGGGGGGGGTATCAATTTTGATATGTCAAAAATGAAAAATCACGAAACCTTTTTATTATTCATGCGATCAGCAGGAAACTTTCGGAGTAAGTATAGTTGGGAAGATACATATTTTTGTTTAAAAATTTTTGTATGATAACGGATTTGCCTCTCGTGCATGGGAAAAATTCTAAATTTTCAAAAGTTTCCCATATGCACGGCAAACCCTGATTTTACAAAACATTATCTAAAACAAAAAAATGTAAGATCTTGCCCTAGTAGTATATGACTGAAAGTTTTCGTATTGACTGAACAAAAAAATAAAAAATTTATCATAAATATTTTTAGTATCAAAAAAATTTTTTTGGTAAATAAATTGTTTTTACATGGCGAGTAACTTTTTTAATATTTACTCGATGGCAACGAAACTTTGTAATTTGTCTACAAGATAATATATATTTTATTTAGGTAATATTTGTATGCCCAACAGTTTATCTTCACTGATCGCAAGAAAACTTTTGAAAACTTTGAAATGTTTCCCATGAGTAGCGAAAAATCTGTTGGCATACAAAAATTTCCTAAACAAAAAACGCTCCTCCAATTATATACCCTCTGCAAATTTCAAACCGATCGTTATAAATTATAATTAAGTTTCATTTGTTTTCTATTTTGAGTTGCCAAAAAAATTTTTTTTATATGTATCATGGCAACATTTTATATCATCTGAATAAAAATGAAAAATTTTTATCTGCTCTATACTCGACATATACACATCTTTATTAGATTAAATTATTGATAAATTATAGTAAAATACCGTAAAACTTTATAAAATTTATATAAGTTTCCGTTTATCATATAAAATTTTGATGACGTTATTATTAATAATTACTGAACCAATATGTGGTGTTCGTTCAATTAGGCATGCTCTGAAAAGTTTCTATTAATCGGATATATTATAAAAAAGTATACATTTTTCATTCTAATTCAAATTTCTAGAAATGATTAATTCAAATAATTGATGAATAACTTTGTTAGTTATTCATCGATTGATTATATGTCTTAATATATGTTAGGTTAATAAACCTGCTCATTTTCATTATAAAAATTTTATACCCAACGTTTTCAACTTCTCACAGTTCAACTTCTTGAAACTTATTTTACTAAAAAAAATTTTTACATTGAAGCTGCAGCTATTTCGGTTATAACAAAAAATCCCAGTAAATAATCTCTCTAACACTTTTGCTTCCTTTTTATCCATTGACTAAATTTAGTTACATGATTCATGCAAATAAAAAAAAGAAATTAATAATTGCTTATGTTGGTTAAATTTTATAAGACATATGAACATTTTTAGACGATTTACAAAAAAAATAAAAATAAAAAAAATCCTAATATATTATGACTGCAGCTATTCTTAAGTCACCCCCCTACTCATCATAAAATAATATGCCTATGCAAGTTATTTTATGATATCCGCTTGAAAAATCTTTTTATTCGCAGAAATCACTGTTAAAAAATTGCAACATTTAACTGTAATATATTTGGGAAGAAATTACAGAATTTCTAAACGCCTTTTTGCATATTTATAAAACAAATTTTGTACAGAAATCTTTCCTCTCGAATGGTGTATAACTTATCCAAAAAAAATTACATTAGTGTTGCTACGCGCAACGTCCCCTTAACAGTTATATTACCTTTCAGTATTAATATCAATACTACTGTACAATCCTAAGTCCCATAATTTACAAGTACCATTTTACCCCAAATTTTTTTAAAAGGCATTTTTCAAAAATCTACTAAAATATTTTTTCTTTATATTTTTTATATTTCGTTATGCTATAACATACGAAGCTTAATTGAAAAAAAAATATTTAAACAGCGTTCAACTTCAATTGTACTCCAACCTTTCAACAAAAAAAAAAAAAATCTTCAAAAAATTACCCATTTTCCCCCATTTTAAGGTATATATATAATCACCTTATGGCTGGGCATTCCCTATATGGAGTGCAAGAATTTCCATACCATGAGTTTTGCGTGCTGTAAGAGGAATGGTAGCTTGGTTAGAATCCCGCTACCACTTATTTCTCACTAGCAATTCTCGTGATAGCCTTTATCTTTCGGCGAAACTGTATGAAACGAGTTTGTGTAGGTAGAGATGGTGTCGCAGTGAAGAGTATAGAGTATGATTGATTTTGTTGATGAAGAAAGAGATGTTAAATCAGTGGGGAGTTAGGAATGGAAATAATCAGATTAAGTTTGTCATGTGTAAAAATAAAGTTAGTGGGGACATGGATAGAGGAAAGAAAAAAGGAAGGAAGTGGAAACGATTAAGAGTGGGTTAAATGAACTGGATTATATATAAGGAAGAGTATATGAGAGCATTTGCGAATAAGTCAGTTGAATGTGAACAAGATGAAATGCAGCGAATCTGGAAGCACGTGAAGGAAGCCTTTAATAGTAGTACAAAATTAGAAGTATACGAGTGTGCTAAAGTAGGAAGAAAGAACTTCAATAGTGCATTAATGGTGGAATGATGAGGTGATGCAAGCAGTTTAAAAAAAAACAAAAATAAAGGCGTGGTTGAATGTGCTAAAGATAACTTACTGAGGTTCAAAAAAATTATTTTCTGTGCTAAAAATGTGAGAGAAAGTTAAATACGTAGGAGAAAAAAAAAGTAGTAAATGAATAGTTTGGAAAGAGGATTAATTTTAACTTACAAGGGAATAAGCTGTTCGGGAAGGAAGTACGAAGATTAAGAAATAGAGTAAAAAGAATCTTCATAGAAAAATGAATAAGGATGGAACTTCGCGACTGATGAAATGGACGTAAGGAACGTGTAGAAGGAACACTTCGAAAATTTGCATAACATTGGCAGTGAGGAAGAGCTGATTGTGAATGTGTGTGTGGGTTATGGTCAAAAATAGACATTTTGGGGATGAGTTAATAGGTAGAGTGAAAAAGTTAATGGTAAAATCAGCAGATATAGATGGAATTAATGGTGAAATAATCAAGAATGAAGGCGAGATTGTAATTGACTAGAAATAGCTGTGTAAGAGCGTAGTTTCGAGGGATTGGAGGAGAGCAGTGTTGTACCCTTGTATAAGAGTAAGGGTGAAAACGGGAACTGTAGAAACTACAGGAAAATTAGTTATCAAATATGTAAGAAGATATATGCTGGCTATCTGGTAAAAGAAGAAGCGCGAACTGAGGGATGGCTATGAAGAACAATGTGTATTTTGAAGTTATAGAGGATGTGTAGATCAAATTTCTAAATTGACGCAAATGAGTAGGAAATTTGTTGGCGGTAGGAAGGTGCCTGGTGAATTAAATCTTGGAGAAGCAAGGAAGGTACCAAGTCTTAAGTGCGCACTCAGAGTTTTCAATCATGTTACCGGTGCAAATTACTATAACTAGTAAAACTGGTACTCGAATAAGAGGATATATCTAAGGTGCATTCTGTTCAGATATAATGATAATCTTAAATTAAGAAAATTGATAATAACCAAAAAAAATTAACCATATATATAATATAATAGAATATTATATCATTATACCCCATCCATATATATTAAATATAAATATATATACATATACTTATTAACAATATAATATATATATATAATGTATAATATATATATATAATTATATAAATATATAGTATATATAGTATATAAATATAATATAAATATATAAATACTATACTCAAATAATAATATATATAATATATATTTATAATATATATAAATATTAAATATATTTTTATATTATATATATATCTTCTTTTTTCTTTTCAGCTTCCTCTTTGCCCCAAGATGGGGGTAAGGTGCTGTACAAGCATCGAAAAGAAAAGCAGTTGGAGAACATGACAAACGTCGAAAAGAAACCCACCTTACCGCGCCCCCTCTGACCATTAATTATTGAGAGCTCGTCACAGACAGAATCCACCCTAGAGCATCATGGACCGCGACGGACCCTCACTATGTAAATCGTATATAAGGGTTCATCCCCTGGCCCAGGGGCCACAACCATGCCCCCATACAAACACCCGCCATTCTCTTATCCGCACCTTATTCTCGCCTCTGCCAAACTCAATTTCTCTCCTTCAGACATTCGTTCACCGACCAATCCACTCTCTCTTCTCTCTGGCGGGGCGGTCCCAAACACACTCTTCCACTATACTCCGAACAACGACTTTCATTCAGCCTGTCCACATGACCAAACCATCTCAACATACTTTCATTTATTTCTCATTTACCCCTTTCTCACACCCCACAACTCTTAATACGTTCATTCCTCACTTTATAATTCTTTTCACAACTAGCATATTCTCCTAAGAGTGTCCATCTTAACACATTGAACTTTAGGTCTATACCTCTTATTCCAACCATAGTCTCACTACCATACAATAAACAGGTAACACATAACCTATTATAACTCTAACGCACTCGAAGACATTAGTCCCTTTAACATTCACAACATTTAATTGCACCAAGCACCTTCCTACCCTACCATAACTTTCCTACTACACTCGCATCATCCGTCCCTTCTCATCCAACACAACCTTAAATATTAAACTCATACACTTGCTCCAGCTGCTCATCACCTAATAACTTCACACTGAGACTGTCCTCTACTCCAACCAAGAACCTACTCTAATCTACGTTATTCAAACCCCTCCTTACATTACCCTGCCAAATTCTCTCTACCAATGCTCTCAAACTCTCCTCGATTCCCACACAAACCAAATCATCGCATATAATAGTAGGCACCCTCCACTCCTCTCCATCTCTCCATCATTCTAACACCATTCCTGCCTCCCACCTCAATTCTTTCATAACCCCATCCATATACACATGAAATAACCATGAAGACATAACACAACCCTGTCTTCACTCCCTATAATCCTAAAACCAATCACCATGACACCATTTATCTTACACACGCTGCACGATCGACTCTACATTTACTTTTGATCCATACTTGCTTTTACCCAACCACTCATATATCACTATACCTGCCAATAAAGCTCCCTATTTAACTCTATCATACTCCTGTTGTAAATCCATAAAAACCTAAATTATATTTGTCTTCTTCTCCCTCTTTTCTCAATCATTGTTTCAATGTAAAGATTTTGATCCACACATCCTCTACCCACTCCTAAACGCACCTTGTCTTCACCAATCATCCCTCAGTCACTGACGCACTCTTTCAACCAAAATACCAGCATATACTCCCTCAACACTCAATAAACTTATTCCCCTATAATTTCACAGTTCCCTCTTTATCCCCTTACCCTTTATAAGGGTACTATTACCCTCTCCTCCCAATCCGCTTGAAACTATACCCTCCTATAACGCTTTATTACAACAACTCCAAATCCAATCAATCACCATCTCGCCTCCGCTCTTGTTCATTTCACCAGTAATTTCATCATACCTGCAGATTTTCTTCAACTTTTCCCTCTACCCATTACCTCCTCCTTACTAATAAACCTCATCCCCCAAAATACCTATCCTTCTTGCACCATCAAAACCACACACATTCACTAACACCTCACATTACTGTTAATATTGTGCAGATTCAAATTCTTTCCACACTCCCCACACTCCATGTTCATCAGTTACATAACAGCACCATCCCTATCATGATTCTAAGGCAGATTCCCCGTTATTCTTATTCTTAACCTTTCCGCTCCTTCCAGAAGAGCGTTCCTATTCCCTTGTAAGGCTCCATTTAACCTCCTCCAAACTGTTCATCTTAACCTCTGCTCCTATGTATGCACCTTTAGTATCTTTTTTCCTCGCTGTAATAATTCCAAGATCTTCTTGAAATATTCTCATGTGTAGTACATTCAACCACGCTCTTTACCTTTACGCTTCATAACCTCTTCATTCCACCATCGCTGTTAACATTCTTACTTCCTACTTTAGGCATACTTCCACACACTTCCTTTGCACTACTCAATGCTTCCTTCATTTCCCCCAGATTTTGTTCAGTACAACTTTCACACTCAACATTTTACTACGAGCCTCTTACTACTTAACCTTATGTCGCTCCACTAACTCTCACTCTTAAATTTTACCCACTTCCTTTTGTATCACCTCCTCTCCATCCAAGCCCCCATAACTTAATTTTACATAAACAACATAATGATCCGTAATCCATTCCTAACCCCTCACTGAGTTAACATCCAACACATACTCTACATCATCTACTCCTTCACCAACACAAAATCAATCATACTTTCACTTCGATACCCATCTCTACCACACCAACTCTAGATAACTATGGATACTCTTGTGTTTAAAGAAAATTACTTACACACATACTCTCTCTTCACAGAAATCCATCACTCTCTCCTCTTCTCCTCAACATTTATTCCTCGACATTCCATGTACCCTAAACATTTCATACAATTTCGCCGAAAGTAAGAAGGTCGTGATCACGACCATCTCCGAGCATGCATCAGCATCCTAGCAATAGATAGTGTAGTGAGGCAAGCCAATATCTCAATCTACCACCGCCCCTTATTCAACTTCTACGACACGCAGGCATACGCGTGGGAATTCTTTCTCCCCGCACCACAGGGATATAGTAGTAGATGCTGTAATGTTATTCTATAAGGTGTGTACTTAATCATGGTTATAGATATGTGATTAAATGGCTGTTAGTAAATGTTGCCTGGAGAGAGTGTGTGAAGGAATATAACGGCAAAAAGAAAGACCCACCATTAAAAAATGGAGGTAAGTTCATCGTTCGAGATGCGTTACTTCTCCCTCTTATAATAAATATAATAGTAGTAATATATAATATATATATATAAATATATATAATATATATAGTAATATATATATATATATTAAATATATAAATTAATATAAATCTATATATATATATATATATAAATATATAAATTTCATCACATCTACCTTCATCCCCAACAGGCAAGTGCGTGACATGCACGGAACATGAATAGGTAGAAGAATGGACAAGTTCGAAAAGGAAACCCCAGCCTTACCGCCCCCTAAGTAGATGAGAACTCGTCACAGTCAGGAAAATCCACTCCTAAGCTTCACGACCGCGAAGGACCCTCACTATGGCATCTCGTCAGTGTGGGGTTCATCCTTTTCATTCATTTACTTTTAACCGCATGAGATCACCTCTTCATTCCATCACTCACTTACTTTCTTACTCGCTACTTTAGCACATCCACATACTTCCTTTGCACTGCTAACACCTGCTTCCTTCATTTTTCATATTGGTCATATTCAACTGATTTACTTCAGTGCTCTCAAGCGCCTATACCTTGTTCACTTAACTTCATCTTAATTCTACCCACTTTCTTTCCGTATCACCTTCCTCTTCATCCAAGCCCCCACCAACTTAATTTTACATAGAACAACAATGATCCGATAATCCCATTCCTAATCCCTCACTGATTTAATATCCAACGCATACTTCAACATCAGTACAAAACGTAATCAATTCATACTTTTTCAAGCATAACGACCATCTCTACCTACACCAAACTCTAGTATACAATGGCAGCAACAAAAAAAATCATTGAATAATGCCAACTAGGAATCTATACACCAAAAATCGCTGTACGATGGTATACTCCATTCAATCCAACATAAAATAAGCTGGTTATGACACCCGTATACGACTTGTGGTGTCATATGATCGCAGAGTAAAGTCAATGTTTCGTTTGACTCAATACAGTGAGGTTTATTTCACGGCACTCCTGCTTGCTTATTCCTTGAGGTTGCTTGTTCGACATTTTTATTGTGCTAAATAACCGTTACTACACTTATTTAACCCTACGTGAAAACGTTATATACAGGAAAAGCCTGCCTTGACCCTAGTAGCAGCAGGAATGTTATTACATGTAGCAGCAGATTGGGCCTCAAGAAATCTATTTATCGCTTATAAACACCTGCTGAGGATTGCCACCAGTACCATTATCCGCAGAGGAAGAAAGGCACTGGTGCAGCTAGGAAGACAACTTCAAGGACTGATAATATCTAAGGCGTGAGGTGATGTTAGACCTTTCTTTAACCTCTGCTTCACTCAAGAAAAAGCACCCAAACTTCCTCCAGAACGTCGCCCTCAGGACCTGGTGGCAATCCCTCAGCAGCGTGTTTTAGGCGATAAATCGTATTTTAGGTTCCTAAATCTGCTGCTACATCAATAACAGACATTCCCTGCTCTAATAGGGTCAAGGCATGGCTTTTCTCTGTCATAGAAAGCTTTTCCCGCCCCATTGTATCTACTTGCACAGAAGTTATAGCACAGCAAATGTCAACAAGAAATCAAGAAATGCGCAAGCCAGAGCGCGGTACAATAACATCTCACGGTACAAGCGATACACTGACTTTCTCTGCGATCATATGAGGTTACGGGTGTCATAAGCCCAGCCCCTTTTTTATTGATTTGATGTTAAGTATAATCGTGACAGCGATTTGTGTATTGATTTCTGTTGCCATTATGCAATGTCACTTTTTGTTGCCGCCATTGTACTTATAGATACTCTTGTGTTTAAAGAAAACATTACTTACACATACACCTCTCTCCTCACAGAAATCAATCGCCTTCCTACCATTCTCATTTTCTCCCGACAACCCAAAACCACGTTATACCATCTCTTTCTATCACCTATCCAACCATTTAGGTTCCCCAACACAATCTGAAGCTCCTACTCACCCCATCCAAAACATCATTCAGATTATCCCAGAAAATCGTACTCTTCAATCATTTCCACAGATTTCGCCATAATCACAAGTCACTTACTTCTGCTTTATTGGAGTTGACTTAAATTTAACCATTAGAATTCTAGTACTCACACACAAAAAGTCTACCATAGCTCTGTATTACAAGTCACTCATCAAAATTGTGACTCCTTATCTCTCCCTCTCATTCCTTTCCACCACACCACTCATTTTCGTCGATACCTTTCATCTTTGTTTCATGTCACACGAGCAAATCAACATTGCCCTTTCTTTATAATTTACCATTCATCAACTCTCTCTCTCGTTCAACATTAATTGCTCTTACATTCCATTAACCCATACGATTCATACAATTTCGCCGAAAGATAGAAGCCGTTTACGACGATCACGACCTCCTTCGAGGCAATGCTATAGCAGTTCCTATGCAAGAGAGAAGTGGTAGTGGGCAGCCAACCCAATTACCACCGTCCCTTAGTCGCCTTCTAGGACATATAATGTGGGCAATTCTTTCTCCCCCCATAATAAATATAAAAATATATATACATTATATTTGAAATTTAAATTATATATTTTTTAAATTTAAGTTGTTGTTCAAACATCACAAAATAAACTTTTAAGGAGTTTTTGTAAAAACTATGAAATTCATGTAAGTGCCAGTGAATACGATCTATTCATTTAAATAAAGAAACCCATTTTTCATTAACACATTGCAATAAAACCATTAAATTCATGATAAATTATATATCACATTAAGCAAGACAAAATCAGGAGAATTTTTTTTAATTCTTTTAATTGGCAGCATAAAGAGAGTATTGTCCAATCCAATAGTTGCCAAAAACATCTGTCAACTTTTCCTCTCCCCTATCAAATTTATCATCTTCTTTTCTCTCTCTCTCGAATAAGTTAGATATTAATTGTTAATTTTAAATATTTAATCCGCCCGCTGCGAGGTTTTTTTAACACTTTGAATTAGAGATTCTGACAAGTTGCAGAGTCTTTTAAGCATTTTTGAGGATTTAAACTTTGAAATCCAAGTCAGATTCTTTAATAGAGTGAATTGCAAAACAGTCAAAAGAATTTTGTTCCACAGATTGGATACAATATCAATTTATGTATATAGATACCCCTTTTATCTTTGCAAGATAGCCAGATTCTAAATTCAATGGTTCAAAATACCTGCCAAATACGAAATTCTCGATAGCCCTGCCGTATTTATTAATCTTCGTATCCAATCATGCGCAAAAAAAATAAGCCAACAATTACTTTCTTCATAATCAAAACTATTCCTTAAGATATATTGCTCCGCATAATAATACTCCGCTCCCTATGTGATAAATTAGAGTTTATAGCTTATCTCACGCAAGTTAGCGTCTTAAAAACTCGTGATTTGTAAGAAAGTAGATTTCAGGAAAACTGATGATACTGATTAATAATTAATGATTATGAACGAACTTTCGGTCTTAAAGCCAGTCTTCAAGGTTAACATTTTTTCATTATTCATTGTCCGTAATAGATATTCTGAGGTACTGCTGCAAAATATCTTGCAATCATCTTGATTCGTTATTTCCAAGTCCGAGGCAACTGTGTTTCCTCACCAAGGAGGTAGTGTAAACCTTCGAGAACCATTTTTGGGTCTGCATCCCACAGCCTCGTTTTGCGAGCACACCGCACCGCTCATGTAATATATATATATAATATATATAATATAATAAATATAATATATATATATATATATATATATATATATATTTAGACTATATTGATATAATATATATATCTTATATAATATGTAGATAATTAATTTTATACTTTAAAATGACCATATTACATTTTAAACATTTAGAAAATATTTATATCCGAACTAGTTTCGGATAAGACAACAGCTTCCCATTTTCAAGGTTGATTATATAATATATAATATATACAAATTAAATAATATTAATATCATAAATAACTAATAAATACTTATTTGATAAAAAAATGATTAAAGTTGTAGTATAATGGTGAATATAGTTTCAGGAAATGAGACAATTTCACTTCTATGGATTAGCTATTACATATTTAAATTTATCTGAATTTGTTTTTAAAGATCCAAAGTAATTATATACATATATTATATCTATAATAATATATATATTATATATAGTCTATATATTTATATTATATAAATCATATATTCCCATATAAACCGAAAATGAATAATTAAAATAACACCTTTAAAATAAAAACAAAAAAAAAATACCTATTAACTCTTTATTCCCCTTGGCAGGTTGTAGAGGATAACACGGGGGACCACAGGAAATTCGAACTTTAGCCGGCTTATTCCCAAACCAGTGCCTACCAACGTGTATCGCAAGGAGTTTAATATCTTGCCCCCAGCAAATAGTTACTCACCATTTGAGGGGTTATATAGGAATTATAATATATATTTATAGTTATATATATATATATTATATTATATTATATATATATATGATTTATATTATAATTATAATATAATAGTATATATATTTATATATGATATTATATAATATAATATATATATATAGTTATAGTCTATGATATTAATTATATATGTGGTGTGTCTTACAGTTCATCCAGGGCACTAAAGTGGCCAATGTCTCCCATTTTTCGCTCAATCCATCATTCTTCTAAATTGGGTATAGCTCTCCTTCCCACACACATAAAAGTACAGATTACTAACAACACTTACCTTCTTAATAAAAATAATGAAAATTGTAAAAAAAATGCAGCCGATCCCGACTATGCTCTCGGAAAATTACTATAGAGGCGCATCCAAAAATAACAATATCCACCTCTCACCTCTCATTGCACTCATTAATTATAAACTATTGACGCCTCCTGAAGTTGGTTCAGTCATCTCTATTGCCGCCTGTTTTATGTACGGCTCTCTTTTTCATAAATTTCTGCGAAACCTTCTCGTTTAAAGTTGAATTTTCATATTGTTGACCACCACCTCTCCTCCTCTAAACCGCATTTCCTATTCTTAATCGAAACTTAGGTTTTTGAGCGTTCTGACTTCAAGCTCTTCTACTCTGTTGACTCCTAATCTTTCTTCTCTCAATTTTCCAAAGGCCATTGTTGTGTCACTGCGTGCAATGACGATGTTTAGAGTTGTCCGAATGCTCTATCTAATGGCGAAAAATAACCTGTCAATTTACCACTAATTTAATCTGTTCTGTATATCTGCATACTACCTTTATTTCTTAAAAGGCGAAGACTTCTCAAGAATTCTGTATGTGATAAAGCTGCGTTGAAATGTTTGATGCTTATTAAATTTCTTTATCTAAAAAAAAGATTCCTAACTAATGCTTACTTAACCAGATTTTGGATTAGATTAAATAAAATTTGTGGCATCTACATCCTCATTCAATGCTATTAAATAGAGTTTAAAGTTACTACTTCAGCACCTAATAATAAGATATGTAGTGACTGCTTCCCCATTCAATATCTAATAAACATCTGATTATAGAATACCTTCACCATCAATCCAAAAAATCGGCAGCATCACTTCACATTCAATGCAATTAATTATGGAAAACTTTGGATGAGATAAACCGGGAGCTTTAAAAACTATGCTTGAAGCGTTCTTGTTGACGTGATGCTATGTTTTCCGTTTCTTATTGTTACCTCTGCGACGCGGAAGTCCAATGTTCGAATCCGGGATGAGAGTTTAAAAATAAATTTTTTTTTTTTTTCTCCTGTGACCATATTCATTTAAATAATCTGCAGTAGTTAGTACCTGCTCATCAATACATCCACATAATTGTTACGATTCTTTAACTTGATATTTTAGACTTCATCGCGGAATAAAAGCAAATAAATGTATAATTTCTGATTAAACAACGTGAAACACTTCAATTAAACTTAAAAGTGTGTGGGTGATAAACTTACTGGCGTCTGCATAAGATTCAAATGCTGTAGTGATATGAACCTCAGGTTGAGTAGCTCTTCTTGCCGTCCTTTCCACTTTGTTTTTCCTTGCTTTTATTGCACCTATTTAAATATATTATATATATAATATGATAATATATATAATAATATATATATAAATATATATATATAATATATATATAATATATATTAATAGTATATATATATATATATATTATAACTGAACTTCTAAATCTAATACCAATTAAGTACTTTAGCCTGTAAAAAGTGTGCTCTTATTATACTTTCCAGATCGACTGGAATTGTTGCCGAGATATTTAAGGTTGATAGCAACCTTTGCCTCAGCTCAACTTAATATAACATCTTCTAAGGATGAAGAAACATCTTAACTATTTTGGTTTAATTTTTATTAAAAAACAACGAAAAAAGAAACTCCCCAAATAATATTATTAGTGATTATAATTAATTAATAAAGACTTCAATGAATTCCAAATTTGTATGTAATAAATGACTATTGTTGAGTATAAAAAAGTTATCTCCACTTCCAAGTATTTCATGACACCTTTTCAAAAAATATATAATATACTAATATATTAATATATATAAATATATATAATATATAATAATATTAAAATATATATATTATAATATATATAATAAAATATATATATATATATATATATAAAATATATATAATAATATATAATTATATATAATAATAAATTATGTTAATATAAGATATATATTATATATATATATATATAATAATAATAAATAATATATATATTATAATATATAATAATATAGAAAATATATTTTTAAAATCAAACATAAATGTTAATCTAGAAATAGTTTAGTGAAAATTACAAAGGATTGATAATGGTCAAAAAAACTTGGAAATGAAGGATTATACCTTTTCTATCAACATAAGTACTTTTATTGCAAATTTGACATAAATGGGCGAATCTAAAAAAGCATTCACGAGTGTAGGATAAAAAAGAAAAAGAGAAAAATCCTCCTAGCGACAATGAAATGAAACCATTATGAGGACAAGAGTAAAGAATTCATAAGCCAAGTGAGATCATAAATGAAAAGTGTGGAAAGAGCTAATTGAACGGAAATTGGTTTGTTTTCCTTTATTTCAGATGCTTTCTGGAATTGGTCTAATAGTGTTACATAATCTTTAGTTAAATTAATTTACTATGTTGTAATATACATAATGAGACCCAAACTATAATGACTGCATCAGAATGTTTGATGTAAATTGAAAAGAATGGAAAATGAAGTAGAAAAGGTTGAAAATTATCCTTATATATGTTATAAAAAAAATTGAAAAAAATATTACAATATTTCATTTACAGGTAGTAGTACAATTGCATTTTAAATTAGTTGGGAAAAATTAGTTATAAAGATCAGTATGTAATGTCAAATCGTAGACTCACTCACTCGCCTAACAAGAAAAAAAAGTAACTTATGAGTATTTGAAATTACATACCCGCATCTGCCCACACCCAAATCATGGACAAGATTTAAAAAGCAAATATTCGAGGTAATTTAGCTCATTGCATACACAAAATGTTGAAAAAAACAAAAAAAAAACAGGAACCTATAATTTTTTTCACAATCAACCACAATAATATTATATATATATATATATATATATATATATTAATATAGATTATATAATATATAATATATATATAATATATATAAATAATATATTTATATATAATATATAATATTATATATATATATTTTATTTTCAAACAAGGCTTGGATATGCGGCACTATGAGCAAACTTTTGCACTGTGAATAGCTCACTAGTGTACAATTTATGAAAGGTTACTCATTAACAGTAATGATCTAATTTACTATGCAGAGGGTCACTCTGTAAAAGATCACTGATGTGTTCACTTAACCTATATTTGAGTTTTTGGTTAACACACAAAACTTGTTTAAAGTTAAAAAAAAAACTTGTCAAAAAAATTCATGTACAGGTTACTCATAACTGGGCCTGCTAAATTTTACGAGTACAAGTCCCTTGGTCATGGACTTGATACACTACTCAACCTATAATACACATCCTTTTACTACAATTAAGAATGTTCACCAGTCAGCAGCGATGTAATTTAGTAATAAATTAAATATATTACTTGAATCAGTTAACCCAGGAATATTGGAGATGGGTTGACTGTTTTCCTTATTAGCCTTTGGTTCCTTAGTAGATGGAAGACCTACAGGATTTTCAGATTTCTTCTTAGCCCATTGCTTTCCCTTACTTTCATACCTATAAGAAAAAGTAAAGAGTTCTAAATAATGGCATACAAAATTATGACCACTTTCTACTATTAATCTAATTGTGAATTTGCTATCAAAAATAAAAAAATTTATACAATAAATTTTTTGTAATAGATTTATTGATGCCACAGTACCAATGATAAGATTTTTGGGGTGGATTTGTCCATTCAAGGTATGCATATTAGCAAATAACACCGATATCGTGATATCACTAAAAGCTCACTTACAAAGGCACTAATTAGAATCGTCATTTGCACCTTCTAGCAATCTGATAAATAAGATTTCTCAGGATTAGTTCTTTTTATTAAATGGGTGCAGAATGTTTGTATTGTTTAAGAAAGAAATTACACTTAAACTGAAGAAAAAAAGAATGTTATATATTTTTAAAAGGGAAATAGAAATAAATCTGTCATCGAGAAATTAAAATTGACAAGGTTATGGCAAGGTCATCGAAAAGACTATCAAGGTCAGCAAGTTACTATAGAATCTAAAATTCGGGCGCAAAAGAGGGGGCAGTTTTTAAAAGTAGAGTGAAGATTTGAGTAATTTGGGAAAGCATGGGTGAAATCCGAAGATCGGCTAACAATATCGTTTGTGTAATGCTGGGTATATAAAATTGCTGGTCTCTTTGTTTTTTTTTATTGAAGCTTTATGGTTTTATTCTTATTCAACTAAGTAAATTAGTTTCTTTACGCTATTTTATTTGTTATGGAATCTGTTAAGAGGATTCTGCGAGCCATAAAAGCTTATTCCCTATCATTTTCATCTGTGTTTATTATATATTAGATTATATATAAATATATAATATATTATTATATATAATATATATATATAAAATAATACTAATTAATATAATATACTATATATATATAATATATAAATAAAATGTATAGGGGGGCCACCAAGTAGATAAAAATTCCATTATATAGTCTAATTCTTTAAATTAATTAAAATCTTTCACAAGTGTTTATTTAAATTTAATTCTGGTAAATGGTTTGATAAAAAGACATATAAACTATACAACGGATATGCCTAGTAATATTGCTAAATGAAAATGTAATTGAAATAACATTTAGTATTTTATTATATAGGTCAAACACTGCTGACACACCAAACACACAAAAAATCATAGCAGAAATGAGGCTGGATTTTTCTTTAAACCAATATATTCAAATATCTGCTAATGTATAGTATGCTAAACTGTAAAGCTTTTCTGTAGCTATATCTATAATAATGATCTAATATTTAAATATTATAATAAAAATAAATAGTGTATTACAAAAAAGGAAATGATTTAAACAATTACAAATAATTTCAAGTTTGAGATAATTAGAAATATACTCCATAAAAGTCATAGTAATTTAAAAGAAAACTTAATTAAATATCCAATTAGATTCAATGCAATAGGTTGTTAGCTCTTTCAACCATTAAAGCAGATAATGGTCAAATGGCTAAAGACAACTTTGATGTTTAAATCATTTGAAAATATAAATATAACTCAATATAAAGATCTTTAAAACAATGAAAAGGATTAAAGCAAAGAGGCAAACAGAATACTGCTCATTTGATGCAAGAATGGCATAACTCAAAAATTGCAATTCCTATAGTTGTTACTATTGATAGATTGGTACAGATATGTAGTTTAAACCGAGTCTCTATCTTAAATTTTTCGAGGAGTATGATATTTAGTAATACCCTTCCTGAAAAAATAGGCAAATTTTTGGCTTCTGGCATTCTTGCAGCAAATAAACAATATATTGAGAAAAAATATTTCCACCTCAAATAAAACATTAAGTCTTACATCTTATGGATAGAAAAGTTTCTAATATACCAATCCCCTCTAAGCCTATTTTATAAATAACTGAAAATTTACTAAAAAAAATAACTATTTCATCACATGGTAAAGTAAATATTGAAAGATAATCCTACTACACAGAAAATAAATTTAAATAACACAAACTAGCATGTTTAAAGTTATCAAAGAACTTGGGATAATGAAAACTATAAATTTCTTAAAAGAACAGCAATGTTAAATCGTTAACATTGCTGACAAGTTTACATTTAGGTCTATTATAATTACAAATCGCAATTGTATTAAAGTTATCCAAGAAATAAAAATAGTGATGTAACAAAGTATAGCCATTTAAATCACAATTCTATACCATGGGGCAGGCAAGTTTAATTTTTATAATAAAAAATATCTAAGGAACTACCCATATATATGACAAAGTTTAAATTAAAATAATGGCAGTTAACTTAAGGAGCCTCACCAAAGCTTAGACCCATTCCAAAACAAATTGGCATAGCCTAAAAAGACTACTAAGGTATACAAATA
Source organism: Trachelipus rathkii (assembly GCA_015478945.1). Classification (NCBI taxonomy): domain Eukaryota; kingdom Metazoa; phylum Arthropoda; class Malacostraca; order Isopoda; family Trachelipodidae; genus Trachelipus; species Trachelipus rathkii. Next base: position 2,155 of record JABUQX010039866.1, on the reverse strand, counting down.
CAGTATGAGAGCATACAGAAATAACATTAGGTAGCCATATATGAACATATTAAATATGTTCTAGACCCAACCCTCATTGAAATCTCATTGGATAGCTAATTTTAGTCAAAGTACCCCATGGATAGTTTAATTTCAGTCAAATTATTAAACCTCACAGTTCATTCACTCAAGCTGTTATAATTTTTATTAAAATACTTGTTAAACATTCAATAAGGCAAATCAGGCCAATTTCTTCCACACACCAGTCATTACAAAACTGTTCTAGGATTGGCAAAAAAAAAAAAAAAAGCATTCAAAGACTGAGCAGATTATAGATACCATACCATTACTTGCAATTTCTTCCACACCACAGTCATTACAAAACTCTGTTCTAGGATTGGCATAAAAAAAAATGCATTCAGAGACTGAGCAGATCATAGATACCATTACTTTCTCCATATTCTAATGTGCATAACAATTACAGTATATATTATCAAGACTTAAAAAAAACTGGTACAATTACGTCTTGAATGTCAAATTGTACTCACTTCTGATTGTGTATAGATGATCAGTGCATTCACTTGAAGACTTCGGTGATTAGCAATTATTTCTACCAATAAGGTGGCTGAATCCTGTTATAAGTGGACCAATGATCTGTTCAGTTTCTGAATAACAGTTTAAATGTTTAAGTCACTCAGATAGAGCCATATCATTATCAAAGCCCCATGTAATTCGAGTTCTAAATACGTATTGCAAAATAATTCCAGTGCAAAACCATTATATATAATATATATATATTATATTATATAAATATATATATATATATAATATATATATCATATATATATATATATATATATATATATATTATATATATATATATATATATATATATATAAAAGTTAAGGACACTAACCCAGGTATTCAGTCAATTTTCTGGCTTTAAGACAAAAAGAAATTCAGTAAAAAGTAACATGTGCATGAATCTATTTGTAATGCTTTTTTAAATTACCATATTCAAACAAAGTTTGTGCATTACAAAAACTCCAAATAAATTTTAGGCTACACAAGCAATTTTCAATACCTCAACTCTACAGAGTAACATTATCATTACTGTTAAAAATTAAACCATTTCATAAACTTTGCTTACAACTAGTGAGTGGATTACTTGGCCAAAGTTAGGTATGTGCCATCCTGACTTTGACCACTGAATAAAAAAAATAAAGAAAATGAGAACTATCTTTTAAAATATATATATATATATATATATATATATAGTATAGGAAAATATATATATATATATATATATATATATCATATACCGTAATATCAGTATATATATATTTTATATATATATATATTATATATATAATATATATATAATAAAACTGCTTAAATGCGTTCCGTTAATTTATAGAGGATATTAGTCTCTTGGTGTGATATGATTTTTATAGTAAAAACTCACAAATGGGAATGCATGTTGAAGTTGTACTTTTTTTTATTTTTTATTTGAGAGGTCATGAGAATATTTGCCTACACCAAGATATTATATACAGAATTTTGGGGGCAGCATACACTCTTGAATCGGTCAGACTAGTGCCCACACACACCATCACCGAAATATGAGAGGTCTGGCAGATTTTTTTTTAAAACATACTATATATATATATATATATAATATATATAAATATATATATATATATATACTATATACGTATATTAATATATCAATATAATAGTATATATATATAATTATAGATTATATGATACTTACACTAGGGAAATTAAAAATCTCTTAAATTGCGCATTAACCTATACGTTGGGGCCACTTAATTATTATGATAACACCCATTTCATTAATAAGGAAATTTGAGCTTTCGTATACCTACTTCAGGAAATGCTTTGTTTTGAACAACTTCATATGGATTAATCAATATATATATATATATATATATATAATAATATATATATATACTATATATATATAGTATATATATATCATATATATATTTATATATATATATATATATATATATAATTAGGTATCCAAATTCCGGTCCAGCCGGAATTTGCACTTTTTTTCTGGTTTCTGGCTGCGAACCGCAAATACTAATTTACACTGAGAAAAAAATTTGCTGGGAAGAGATTTATTTTATATAACCAATCGCCCATCTTT